>NXFB01000337.1:0-23390 GCA_002525835.2 Ipomoea batatas | reverse complement strand
ACTATGAAAATTATTGTTACTCTGGGCTGCGGTTCAGATTATTATGAGCATTAGAGCTGCGGTTCTATTTGCAAATGATGGAATTCCTGGAAATGTGAAATTTTGCAAACTTGTCTGAAAAGGGCATGAAAATGATTTTTGAGCGGCAGTTATGCCATTATTCTTATTTGAGAAAAGCTTTACAAGATTTAACGTTTATACGCTCTTATGCTATTCATAAATCGTTTGATTGTAGGTAGATTTTCAAATAATGGGTAACACTTTATAAAACTTTAAGATTATCTATGTTTTCAAACCTTTGTCTACTCTAAAGTGACAATGGATTTTCTTACTTAGCCGTCGCGCTAACTGCACTTCATTGTGCCCCTTTATCAGATGCAGTTTAGTGAGTACCTCTGTGGCCGATGAGCTCAGAATAGAAGAGAAGTGCAGGTTGAGGCTTACTATGATGTTGTTGTAGTATGTTGGTGTTGTAAGTTTAGCCTGTGCACTTAGAGTGGAGTTTGTCAAAGAGGTGATAGAATTCACTCTAGGTGTGGCGGTAGCACCCAGTTTTCTGCTGATAAGATGTAAGCTTCCGCTGATGCATTATTACGGATTTGTAATAAATGTAAGAGTTGAAAATTGGGGTGTTACAACGGTCGGCCAAATCATTAAAACATCGAATGGAACGGCTCGGCAGTGCCAGAAACCATTTTTGAGCGAGTCCCTTGAGAGTAGGGAGAAAAGCCTTGCACATAAGTGGCTCTTCTACTCCCAACACCTGCATTTTAGCCTGATAACTGACTAGGTGTTCTCGAGGATCTCTTGTCCCGTCAAAGGTGGCATGTTTCGGGATTTTTAAATCCGCAGGAGCCCGATAGTCCATGATTTCATCAGTGAAAGGCGAAGAGGTTAGCAAATTCTCAGCGGAAGGCCTAACCTTCCCTTCAAATTGATCTTCCAGGTTCTGCAACCTTCGTTCAAATCCCTCCATTTGACTTCTGCGGTATTTGGGTTCAATGGGTGATTCTGCACTACTTTCTGATATAGCTGTCTGCACTCGCCGCCAAGCCGCCGCAGCTCGGCGTTCTTGGCGATTCTCCCCGGTCGGCCCGGGTTGCCTCGTGGGTTCCGCAGCGGGTTTCCCTGGGAGTCACTCAGACGATCCAGGACGGACCGAACCACCTCTCGCCGCCTGCTGTCTTCTCTACGGAGGGGCCGGGTGGTCGGTCCTTTAACGCCCTTCTTGCTCAGAAGCCTGGAGATTCGCAGTCCCTTCTCCCATCGGACGAACTGTATCGGCCTGGTTGTTCTTTCCGAGGTTCTCAAGCCTTCATCTCTCGACTTCGTTGATGACTTGAACCACAATTTGCTCTAGCTCTGCTGTTGGCGGTCGGTTACTTATCGTATCTTGCCGTGACTCCCCGGTATGCCGGGAAGTCTGTCGGCTCAGATACTCTCTCAAATCTTGGCCGTTTTGTCGTCCCAGCTGTTCCCTTAAGTCTAACCCACCAGAGGGTGCTCCATTAGGGTGTCCTAATATCTGCTCACGTAGGTCTTGACTGTTAGGTCGAGCCAGTTGTTCTCACGAATCTCGGCCATTTGACCGGCCCAGCTACTCACGTAAATCATTGGAGCGAGGTCGTCCCCACCCACTGATTGCTTTACTCGTCTCTCTCATTGTTCACCGGAGATGCGACACTTTTATTCGATCCCCACAGACGGCGCTAGTGATGGTTTCCCGATCTTCAGGCGATCGGCCGACGGGCCAACACTACCGGAAAATTACAAGAACAACAAGTGTATTTCGATATAAACTCTCAAATCTCTTAGTCTTTCTCCTCACCTTCAATCTGCCCCCACTCAAATGATCCGCACAGCTATATATCTTAGGCAGCTGGGCGGTTACATATTAAATCTCCTAATTAATGCCGCATGTAATGGCTCATAAAATACATTAAATACATATAATGATGGGCGTTTGAACATAAATCTCCGTTGATTCTCTTAAGCCTTCGTCTTTATGGATTGTTCCCCCAGAGATCCGTCGAGGATCGACCGAGAGCTTCATGTATCCAGTCAAACAACTTGTGACACGCCAACCTTACACAAGCTGAGATAGATAAAACTTAACACAACTGCTGCCTATCTCAACCAAAACATAACATAGCGGAAGCGAATTTGAAACCTAAGGGGCATCATGCCACATCTAGGTAAGCAAACACAGCCTAGATGCACAGGCTAACCATAAGAACTGGACTGTAATGCATAGATATTTAATCCTCAAACATGTCTCAAAACATCCAACATCTAAACCAGAGTATATAACATCTCATAAAGGCACACAGGCCCAAAACACAAGTCTAAAAACATAGCATCTAGTCTACGCATCCTCATACAGGTGTGCACTATCGCACTCGCGCATAGACTTTAAAGCAAACCTGGAAAACACACAAAGAACCATTAGCAAAAGACTGCTAAGTAACCACCATTCACACCCGCAAGGAAGTATAGATATACATAAGCTTGTAAATAGGTTTACATACCCATATAGAATATAAACACCAACAAACTGTTCTTTAATTCAAAACGGATACTCAACAATGATAAACTGAACGAATCACAAACCAAGACTTTTCCAAATGAAACCAATATTCAAAACGAATGTATAAGACAACGAATCCATAAACAACATACCAACTGAAATAACAACCATAAAGGAACCAACCAACCATAACCAAGAACCACGAGGTATCAACCGAAATACGAATCAACCGAATAATCACAAGGAACTCACGAATATATAAACCAAGAAAGAACTCCCAACTCCAACCTCCAAACCCTCATACCAACCATCATACCAAAACCCAACCACAATTAGAAGTTAGGTACGCAGGGGTAAAAACCCAATCACAGGGACCGAAGTCCAATCACAGGGACCGAAGTCCAAATATAGTCAATAGTAGCACAGTTAGTTCACCCATCAACCTCCAAAAGATACCCAAGGATCCACCACCACATACTCATACTCCAACTCAACCCAAAACAACCAAACAAAGTGTTCATCTCAACTATGAACACAAACCAACTCCCAGGTAATGAATTCAAGGAATCAATAAAGCATGAGTACAAAAGAGGAACCAAAAGACATGAATCAATACTCCAAAGGCATGGTATAAATACCCAACAAAAGGCATGAATAAATACTCCAAAGACATGGTAAAATACCCAACAAAACATTCCAACAATATTCAGAACAAAAGGGGAAACAATCAGACAACAATTCCCAAAACAGTCTCTGGAAGCAGATTCCCAGAGACCTTGCGGAACACTCCACCGGATCACCGTCCTCCGCCGCACTCCTCCGCAAGAAGGAGGCGGACCACCCCTGCGGAACACCTCTATCCGCCAACCTCCACCGCCTTGGCCTTGCGGAAGGCCTCAACGGGTTACATTATTCCGCCGAGGTCCTCCGCAAGGTCAAATCCCACTCCCCACTCCCAGATTCTGCTCAGACTCGAAGAAAATGTTCCAGAATACACAATCAGATCATAATACACCAATATTTCATCTAACAGAGGCCAAATAACATGGAAATCCAAACCAACCAATGCTCATAAGCTTATTGGCTTCTTCTTCCGATCGACCGACCTCCAAGGGAGTCGGGATGGGCCTTGAATGTTCAGGACATTGATGCTTATTGGCCTCTCCTTCCTACCGACCGATTCATCCAACCAGTCATCCTTATATACCATCAAAAACGATCTTGTAGATTCCCAATCCATCATCACGGGTCCACCATGGTTAATGCCCTTTACACCTTGTTGTTGTTGCTCAGCACTTCCCAACCTAATGTTCATAACAAAGAAGTCTTGGACGGTAAATGCTTTCATCTCGGCTTCAACTTTCTCACCCGTAACATCCGCATCAAGCCCTAATCCTAGGCATAACTCCGTTAGCAATGGTCCTATAAAATCGGATTGAACATTGGGTTTATTTTGAGAGGCAAGCCACTTCTTCACTTGGACTCCCGTGATTATATCTCATCAACGAAGTGATTATATCTCTTCCCGAAAAGCACATAAGAAATGGATTTCCTGGAATTGTTTGGCTCTTTCTTTATAGTCAAGGAAAGCAAGAAACTCATAGGTAACTGGGGTACATGTCGACCCTCTCCATTCGAATACTTTGTTCCATTGCGAGTGTCTTAGCAACCGATTTACCATGTCTTTGCAACCGAATTCTCTTAGCACACTCGGATCAAAGTATTTCCCTCCAATTAAATTCTTTGACTTATACACATCCACAAATGCCAGTAGTTCATGAGTTAAGCCTCGGAGGACCCTTGTTCCTCTTGCATTAGGATCAACTTGTGGTTATGGAGGTGGTGGTTTTGCTATAGCCTTTGTTCGGCTAGTGCTTGCTTCCTCATAATTCCTTTTCTAGGCTTGCTCTTCGGTTCTTCCCATTTCCTACAAAAAGCGGTAAGTTGCATTAAAAAAATAAAGAAATGTAAGTCGGAACCCCACGCATAGGGAACCAAATGTTTTAGTGGGACACATCTCAAACAAACATCATTTAACATTGTTTTTTCTTTCTTCAAATCTCTCCCTTCAGTTGGCCTTAGAGTGGCGGATTGCTTCATTGGCCTCTATATGATGATGGATGGAATTGGTTAGCCAATTGTGGTTGGAGCTCCTCAATCATTCTCGTGTTGTGCTCCACCGTTTCTCTTATCCGTGCAAATCCTCATCTTGCCTTTTGTTAGGCGCTTGTTGAAACACCATTTGTTCTTGGTGCAATTGCATTTGAAACGATCTTGTAGATTCCCATCCATCATTCCATCATCACCGATCCACCATGGTTAATTCCCTTTGCACCATGTTGTTGTTGCTCTTCATTTCCTTCATCATCTTCTTCCTCTTCTTCCTCTTCCTTATAACCATTTAGCGGGGCATCATCGCTTCTCAACGTAATGTTCATAGCAAAAAAATCTTGGACGGTAAATGCTTTAATCTCGGCTTCAACTCTCTCACTCGTAACATCCGCATCAAGCCCAAATCGTAGGCATAACACCGTTACCAACGGTCCTATAAAAACGGATTGAACATTGGCGTTATTTTGAGAGGCAAGCCACTTCTTCACTTGGACTCCCGTGTTGACATCCACTTCCTTCTCCCAACTCCACTTGTAAAACAAATCTTGCCGTATGCCTTGTTCAAATTTGTTTTCCTTCCCGACAAGTTGATTGATAAATTAAGTCCGATTGCGTTGAGATGAATCATTAGGATCTTTCTTTCCATCAAGTTGCTAGAGTTAAACTCCGCATCATTCGTAATATGGGTCGCGGAAATAAGGTATGCTCATCTCATCACGGGTTTTTAACCCAAGTATCAAAGCTAGCTCATCAATAGAGTGATTATATATCTTCCCGAAAAGCACATAAGAAATGGATTTCCTGGCATTGTTTGGCTCTTTCTTTATATTCAAGGAAGCAAGAAACTCATAGGTAACTGGGGTACATGTCGACCCTCTCCATTCAAATACTTTGCTCCATTGCGGGTGTCTTAGCAACCGATTTACCATGTCTTTGCAACCGAATTCTCTTAGCACACTCGGATCAAAGTATTTTCCTCCAATTAAATTCTTTGAGTTATACACATCCACAAGCGCCAGTTGTTCATGAGTTAAGCCTCGGAGGACCCTTTTTCCTCTTGCGTTAGGTCAACTTGTAGTTGTGTAGGTAGGTGGTGGTTGTGCTCTAGCCTTTGTTCAACTAGTACTAGCTTCCTCAGAATTCCTTTTCTTGGCTTGCTCTTCGGTTCTTCCCATTTTCTACAAAAAGCGGTAAGTTGCATTAAAAAATAAAGAAATGTAAGTCGGAACTCCATGCATAGGGAACCAAATATTTTAGTGGGACACATCTCAAACAAACATCATTTAATCATTGTTTTTTCTTTCTTCAAATCTCTTCCTTCCTTTGGCCTTGGAGTGGCGAATTCTTTCATTGGCCTACATATGATGATGGATGGAATTTGTTAGCCAATTGTGCTTGCAGCTCATCAATAGTTCTCGTGTTGTGCTCCCCGGCTTCTCTTATCCGTGCAATTCCTCATCTTGCCTTTTGCTATGGGTTTGTCGAAACACCATTTGTTCTTTGTGTAATTGCATATGAAAGGCTCTTGTAGATTCCCAATCCATCAATCTCGGTTCCACCCTGTTGAATGCCCTCTCCTCCTTGTTGTTGTTGTTCTTCATTTCCTTCATCATCTTCTTCCTCTTCTTCCACATCCTTATCACCAATTAGCGGGGCATCATCACCTCCCAACCTAAGGTTCATAGCAAAGAAGTCTTGGACGGTAAATGATTTCATCTCGGCTTCAACTTTCTCACTCGTAAGATCCGCATCAAGCCCTAATCCTATGCATAACTAACGGTCCTACAAAAACGAATTGAACATTGGACTTATTTTGAGAGGAAAGCCACTTCTTCACTTGGACTCCCGTGTTGACATCCGCTTCCTTCTCCCTACACCACATGTAAAACAAATCTTGCCGTAAGCCATGTTCAAATTTGTTTTCCTTCCCGACAAGTTGATTGCTAAATTAAGTTCGATTGCCTTGAGATGTTTCATTCGGATCTTTCTTGCCTTCAAATTGCTAGAGTTATACTCCTTATCATTCGTAATATGGGTGGGTCGCGACATCTCTATCGGAATCAAACGCCACATGGTACCTCCGGAAGGTAGGCATGCTCATCTCATCACGGGTATGTAACCAAAGTATCAAAGCTAGCTCATCAACGAAGTGATTATATCTCTTCGCGAAAAGCACATAAGAAATGGATTTCCTGGAATTGTATGGGTCTTTCTTTATAGTCAAGGAAGCAAGAAACTCATAGGTAACTGGGGTACATGTCGACCCTCTCCATTCGAATACTTTGCTCCATTGCGGGTGTCGTAGCAACCGATTTACCATGTCTTCGCAACCGAATTCTCTTAGCACACTCGGATCAAAGTATTTCCCTCCAATTAAGTTCTTTGACTTATACACATCCACAAACGCCAATTGTTCATGAGTTAAGCCTTGGAGGACCCTTGTTCCTCTTGCATTAGGATCAACTTGTGGTTGTCGAGGTGGTGGTTGTGCTCTATCCCTTGTTCGGCTAGTGTTTGCTTCCTCAGAATTCCTTTTCTTGGCTTGCTCTTCGGTTCTTCCCATTTCCTACAAAATGCGGTAAGTTGCATTAAAAAATAAAGAAATGTAAGTCGGAACCCCACGCATAGGGAACCAACTAGTTTAGTGGGACACATCTTAAACAAACATCATTTAATCATTGTTTTTTCTTTGTTCAAATCTCTTCCTTCCTTTGGCCTTGGAGTGGCGAATTCTTTCATTGGCCTACATATGATGATGGATGGAATTTGTTAGCAATTGTGCTTGTAGCTCATCAATAGTTCTCGTGTTGTGCTCCCCCGCTTCTCTTATCCGTGCAATTCCTCATCTTGCCTTTTGCTATGGGCTTGTCGAAACACCATTGTTCTTTGTGCAATTGCATATGAAAGTGATAAGTGCCAAAAACAGTCAAAATTCGGGTCATGTTTAGATGATATTTTACTATCTCAGCACCCAATTATGATCACTTTCATGGATAAAACCTCTAATTAGCATCTATTTGACAAATCCAGCTCAAGAAATATATTTTGAGTCATTTCCGAAAGATATAGCAAAGTTTTGGGCCAAAAGAAGCAACAAACAAAGAATCCATCAAGCAGGAAGCTGCCACGCGCCATCACACGCATGTGAGCAGGCGTGGAATTAATCTAGAAAGCTCCCACGCAAGGCCACACGCGTGTGACAGGCGTGGAAGCGGGACAGTAGGGCAGCAGCGGAATTTCGACTCTTTGGGCAGCTATTTAAACCCTTCTTTCTCAATTTTGGAGGAGGACTCTCCCAATTTTCAGATCTAACTTTTCTCTCTATTCCTTCCCCTTTGGGGAGGAAAAACACACTCAATTTCCATTAGATTAGTGTAGATCTTAAGATTGAAGATGGATTGAAGATGTAGACTCAACCATTCCTTGGGTAACACACTTTTTCCATTGAATTGCTAGTTTAGATTTATTGTTGAAAGTAATTTCTGCTTTGTTGTCTTGAATGATTTCCATGACTGAGTAGAGTATTTAGGGCGTGTGTGCCCTTGTTAAAATTTTGATTGTTGTTTAGAAATTGCTCTATGGTTTTGAGATATGAAGGAGTAGGATTTATGTTTGTATGGTTGAAGTTGTTCAAGCTTTACTTCTATTTCGGCCGGAATAGCTAGTAAACCGTAGGGAAGTGAGAGAGTGCACGATAGCGGCCTCTCACGAGCCCAACTCACCCATATCTCCGCTCTTAGTCCGAAAGGACAAGATCCGAGAGGAGTGGTAGGCTAGGTGTTCGATGAAATGCCTCAACCGAATGAGGATTGAGAGTCTGAGTGTGACGCCTCTCGATACTAATACCTTGACTCCCTTACTCGATCACGAAACTCGTTTTCCAAATCCCCTATGAAGATCAATCAATTTGTTTAACTTTGGTACACACCCCCTTCTTTTCCCTTGCACCTTTACTGTAAGTTTCTTTCTACAACCCCCAAACTTACTTATCAAACCAATCCTGTGTCATACTTGTAACTCTTACCTTTTAACCCCGATAATGTCAACACCAATTTGATTCCCATTTGCCATCCTTGAGAGACACGACACTCAGGGAGTCTTGACTCTTCGTTTTACCACCTTCACATCCACCTCCCACTAAATCCACAGCATCAAAATGGCGTCGTGCCGGGGATGGCAAACGGTTTTGAATTAAGTTGACGTTTTTGGAGTTAATTTTTAAGAGTTTCTTGAATTACTTTCTTTTTGTTTGTTTTATTTTCTTATTTTTGTTACTTGGTTGAAGAAGTGAGCTTATTTGTCTTGAATATTTTATTGCTCACTTGCAACTACTTCTAGTTGCATATATTTGTTGTTGGCTAAGCTTTATGCAGGAAATTTTTGTTAAAAATCATTTTTAAGCTTGCCAATGAGAGCTCAAATGTATCCCCATGGTTGCCCACACCATGAGGGTAATCCTTTAAACCATGTTCCATCCCAACCATATCCATATTATCCCCATTCCACCCATACTTACATTTCACCAACATATCACTATCCACCTCAAAACCCTTATCCATTTCCATATCACTACTTACCGCACCCAACTTCCTATCCATCTTATATACATAACTATCGCCCACCACCATACACACACCCTATCCCACCGAATCAAAACAAATTTCCCCCACAATACTCCACTTATCAAAATGACTCGGTAACCTCTAAAGAAATATTCCAGAACATAGAGAGTAAGCTTGCACTAATGATGAGAACAATCAACCCAAGCTATACTCTCGAGCCATTTTCGTTCCATAATTCCCACCCAAACAACCATGACCCATCTCCATCACAAATTCTTAAAGGAAACAATCCTACACATTATCTTGAAACACCACCTTCCAATCCGTATTTTACTATGCCCGATCCTTGTGATTATATCCCACCGGCCAAGAACGAAATCGAAATTCTTAAAGAGAAAATAGAAGTGTTCACAAGAATGGCCCAAGAGGATACGACTAACTTGAAAGCCGAAATCCGGAGCGAATTAAAGGATTATCTCGCTACTCTCCGAGAAGAAGGACTTCCATTGGAGGAGATCGAAACGAAAATGCTAGCCATGATGGAGGAGTTCATGAGGACAAGTTCATTACGGATAGACTACCCACTTGTAGAGAATCTCCCAATTTCGGAAGCCAATCCAAGGATTGAGGCACAAGACGCTGGAAAAGAAGTCGGTAGTGAAGGGATGGTAGATTGTTATGCTCCGGTGCTAGAAGAAGTTCCAATTTTCGAATTGGAAAATCCAAAGGAGGTCGAGATGGAGAGCGATGATGAGAACATCGAAGTAGTGTGGGAAGATGAAGAGCTTACATATGGTAACATTCCTAAACCTTCTTGCATTACTACCTTCGAAGATCCATGTTCTTTTGATAGATTTACTTTTGACGCTCGAGTGGATGACTCCCTTTTACAATGCAACAATGATTTATATTCTCATGATACTGAATGTTTTTATTTCCGGGAGGATGATTCCATAGGCTTTGTTGACAATTTTATCAATGAGTGCGAAAATTTTGATAAAAATGCTTATGCTCCTTGTAAAGACGACTCCCTACGCATTGATATTTCTATTACTTGCGACTATGATTGCTTTAATTTTTGGGAGGATGACTCTATAGTAAATCGTGATATATTATTTGGAAATCATAGGGATTCTAGTTTGTTTGAAGATGAATATGATAGTTTTAAATTCTTGGAAAATGAATCCTATGATTTGGGACGAGATGAGTTGATAAGTGAAGGGGAGATTACTTTGTTATATTCTGAAAAAGAAAAGGGTGATTCTTTTAGACCATTAGAGTGGGGAGATGAGAATAGAGAGTGTGAGAAAGAGATGATGGATAAGGAGGGAATTTTCACATTTGATTTGTTCGAGGGAATTGAGGAGGGTGATATGACTTCCAGTGGAGGGATATGGTCTCAACCTTATGTTAAAATTGACAAGAACATCGGGGTTGGAAGAGAGAATGACAAAATAGGGGAAGATCGCACTACCTTTGAGAAATCAAGGGGAGTGTTTGAAGCCATAAACCTTCCAATTATACATCTTGTTCTTCCTTTATTTGCGTGGGAATTCAAGGATGTCCTACATCTTGGGGCATTCCTTGAAGCAAAAGTACATGGGACGCTTGGCAAAGTCCCGAAGTCTGTGTGTCTAGCGGGGTAGACCAACCCAAGTCTAGCCAAAGACTCTAAACAAAGGCGCACTTGGGAGGCATTCCCAACGTTATCCCTAGGATTTAGATTTTACATTATCAATTCTTGCTTTTTCTCTTTTTAGTACACTTTGTCTTTTGTCTAGATTCCTCTTGTACTAACCAAGCAGATTCTCCACCCTAAATTGATCCTCAACGAAGGTCTATTCGTCAAAGATGGTGACCAAGTTCAAAAAAAAAGGGGGTAAGCAAAACTTGAAGAAGGGAGGCTGCACAATCCACGCCGCTCACACGCGTCTGAGTAGGCGTGGAAATTTTCCAGAACGCCTCCACGCCCGCTCACACGCGTGTGAGTTGGCGTGAAAATCTTCCAGAAAACAGCCACGCCCACTCCCACGCGTGTGAGTGGCGTGGTCGGGCACCAGAAAAACTGCGTAAATAAGGCGCTAATGTGTTCTAACCCTTGCCCATTTCTTATTTCACCACATCCAAAAGCTAGGAGCTTCATCCAAGGTAAGACTAGCCTCCTCCAAAACAATTCTTGGTACAAATCTCTTGAATTTCCCTCTTAAGGTCTTCAAAAGGTAACATTCCTTCTCTCTATCTTCCTTAACATCTATTGAAACTTATTTTCTTTGGAAAGCATATTTGTATGAATGTATGTGGTCTGATGATTTTCTTAATTGAGATGGCTTAGAAATAGACTTTAGGACTTGCTTGGAACCTATATTTGCTATTAGATGATGAACATTGCATGATTTGAGAAATTCTTTATATCTAGATTGCAAACCCTAGGAGATTTGGGTATAACCTTATTGTATGGAATTCATGATAAATGGGGAATATGAAGTATGAAATGTGGAAGTTTCTTGCTTTCTAGGCTTTGAGAATGATGATCCCCACCTATTGCTTTGTCAATTTCAAAATGTTATTGTTTTCTCATCTTTCAATTCCTACCTAGCTTGGGGAAGAAGAAGAAATTGACCTTATATTGACTATTTTGAATTCTATCTAATATTGACCATACATGACATGTTCATCTTCTTGAAATGAATATGAATGTAATGAATACGAATGATGGGTTCTCTGATTACTCCTTATAGTGCATATGCCAATATATCATATCAATATATTCAAACATTGTTGATGGTATTTTCTAGGTAATGTCTTCCTACTCCTCCACGGCTAATCAAGAAGAAATGAAGGCTAGAAAAGGAAAAGCCCGATGATGGAAACTGAGCTGACTGAGCCCAAGGAAGAAAGGAATGAAAGAATTATGGAACAAAGGATACTTTTAACGGAGAAGCAGCAGAGACGTTTTGAGTATGCGGTCTATCTTCCGACAACCAGTTGGAAATTCATTGATTTAGCGACATTGAATCCTTTTCGATGTCGAAACTCGCTAGCATGCCTCATCCATCAACCTTTTTGGAGTAAAATTTTTGGATGGCGCCACCTGACCTATATACCTACCGTCTTTGAGTTTGTGGCCACTTTGGAAGTTACAGGAAAAACTAGCGACCTGAAAAGCCCAACGATCAAATTCAATCTCTTCAATGAACCTCATCATATCTCGGTCAACACTCTAGGAATGATGCAGGATTGGAGACGAAGGAACCATTGGAGATTAGCATACTTCGTAATTGCAAGATCCAAATCCATGTTCTTGGATGCGGCCTTCCGAGAAGAGATTTATTACTAGGATTTGATGCTTTCAAGATGATGAATGTGTTGGTCCAACCACAAGGAATCAACAAAGGTCCTTATTTTAAGCCCTATGAAGGAGAATGCAGAATGTGGCAACTCAATTTCATGGATACCATCACTCAGATCAAGCAGCAATTAGTGGAGCAATTATGCGCAGACTCCCATGATGAATTTATGAAGAAACACAATAAGCCCCTCTGGACCAGAGAAGAGTTCTTTATTGAACTTCCATTCAAAGAAGGAAAGGTGATCAATCCCACCAAAGCCAGCCACTCAGGAATGAATCCACAACATCTCAAAATGGCGGTTCAAGAGTGCAAAGAACTGCAGAAGTTAGGACTGATCATAGAATCCAAATCCTCATGGGCATGTGAGGCATTTTATGTGAACAAGCGAGCAGAACAAGCAAGAGGAAAGTTGAGACTTGTGATCAACTATCAACCCTTGAACCAGTGTCTCAAAGATGTCAAGTTTCCATTACCAAGAAGATCTATGATGTTCTCATATCTCCCAGGAGCCTAGTGGTTTTCAAAGTTCGATCTCAAAGCAGGATTTTGGCAGATAGGAATCAAGCCAGAAGAAAGATACAAAACAACCTTTTGTATCCCAGGATATCATCTTGAATGGAAGATAATGCCTTTTGGTCTCAAAAATGCACCTAGTGAGTTCCAGAAGGTGATGACCAAGATCTTTGAGCCAATTCTTGACAAAGCCTTAATTTACATTGATGATATCTTACTGTTCAGTAAGACCATGGAAGAACACATCCAGCTGATCAGACAATTCATTGAGATATGCCATGAATTTGGAATCATGTTATCTGAAAAGAAGATGATTTTAGCCCAACAGAAGATTCAATTCCTAGGTATGGATATTGACCAGGGAAAGTTTCAGCAAGGAAAGCACATTGCCCAAGAGTTACTCAAGTTTCCTGATGAAAACCTCACAAAGCAACAGGTTCAACAATTTCTTGGTATAATGAATTATATCCGAGATTTTGTTCCCAACATAGCCCCTCATGTTAGCACTCTCACCAAAATGTTAAAGAAGTCACCACCAAAATGGAGCACAGAACAAACCAAAGCAATCCGATGGATGAAGAAGCACACCAAGGAGTTACCACCATTGCACATTCCAGCAGGAGAAGGACTCAGAATTCTACAAACAGATGCCAGTGATTACTATTGGGGAGCAGTACTCCTACAAGAAGTCAAAGGAAAAAGACTTGTTTGCGGTTACTCCAGTGGCAGATTCAAAGATGCAGAACTTCATTACCACTCCACTTATAAAGAGATTTTAGCCGTGAAAAATGGAATTAAAAAGTTTAATTTTCATTTGATCGGTTATAAGTTTCTTATTGAGTTGGACATGTCAGCCTTTCCAAAAATGTTGCAGTTCAAAAGGAAAGAGATTCCATAAGCTCAAGCTCTAAGATGGCAGCAATGGTTTTCCAGATACAACTATGATGTTCGCCATATTCCAGGGAAGAAGAATGTGGTTGCAGATTTCTTATCCAGACCACAACAAGTTCCTCAACTCCAATTCCAGTCCAAGCTCTATGAAGTCTATATGTTCAGCGAAGGAACTTCCAGCCAGAGCACCTCATCAAATGCAGATTTTCCACCAGACATTGATGTCAACCAATTCCCATGGAGCCACGAGTACCTTGAAGAAAGGAGAACAGATTGGGAAGTCAGGCTGTTCAGATACCATGGAGGTCACATGCTACAACCATATGGTATTCATCCTAAATATCCATTTGCTCAAATCTTTATTGCCCAGGTACAAGATTGGCCAGAAGAATTAAATTGGATATTTTGGTATTTATGCCATGAATATCATATTTTAATGGAGTTCCATAGGCCTAGCTTAAGAAAAGAATTAGATCTTTCTGTTGAGAAAGATTTAATAAAATTCTTAACTTGGTTTTATCCATTAAAATATTGGAAGAAATTATGTCAAGATGGCCCAGAATTCTTCACAGTCCATTTACACCGAGAAGTCACGATATGGGTATCCAGATTTTTAGAAGGACATGCAGAACCATTCATGAAGATTTATGAGCAGCACATGGAATCTATTATAGTTCGAGAAGAAGACTATCCAAAACTACAGAGGTACATCTTCGCCCAGAATAAAGTCATACCGAAAGAAATTTGGCCCAGAGAAGGAATTCAGCCAGATGTCAGGCAAGATGATGAAATCTACCATGAGAGGATCAAATCAGCAAAAAATCAGTACTACTATGAGCTAAACCAAGTTCAGAAGGAGGATATCTGGTCACAAGACCCTTGGAACTTTGATGATATAGATTCAGTGCTTGAAGAAGTTGAAAAGATTGAGAAAGCTTATGCCCAAAAGTCTCGAAAGAAAATGCCAGAACACAAGAGCCAGTGGAACAAAGATGTTTGGATAACAAAAAGAAGACAATCTGGCATGGATAAGCAAGAATGGGTTAACTACATGGGTTACCCCAGCTACTCCAGCTACTCCACAGAAAGCGACACAGCATCAGAGAAGACTCCGTAATGGATCTTCAATTTCATGGGGAATGGATAGTCATGAAGAAAAAGCAACCAGATTGGGACCCACAAAACTAGAAAGGAAAGAGATTCATGAGTGAAGGATAAGATCTGATCTTATCTCTTCAGCAAAACCCCAGCAAAGCAAATCTCATCTGCAGCAGAAAATCTTATCTTCAAGGATAAGATTCTCGTCCTGACAGGGTCATGTCAGAGTTATCTTATCTTATCAGTTTGGCGTGTTGTATGAATTATTAGACAACTTTATTAAAGTAGCTTTACTTTATGTCAAGAAGGCCATCACACTTTGTCGGCCACATGTATTGTAATAATTGTAAACAGCTGTATTGTATCTCGAGAACCATCCTTGGTCCCTATAAAAGGAGGTTCAGTTTGCTTTGTAAGGCATCTCAATTTGAAATATAAAATTTCCCAGGTTGTGAAATCATGAGTTTCTAAGTTTTCAGTTGAAGGTTTTGAATAGATTTATGGTTATGTTCCTGCTATCGAGTCTCAGATAAACTCTACATGTAGAGAAGCTAGGATTCATAAAGTGGTTTCGAGAGTCTTGTTTTTATGCCCAGGAGAGGCTTTTAGTTTTCTCTCACCTTACCTTGACCCTAGTTCTCGATTTGTTTTGAGTGACTCCCCCGATCCACCTTCGGAAAACCCAACTCCTATTCCGCCACACTCATCACCTGCAGCTCCAACACGCTTCACAAAGGTCACCAATTGGGAAACAATGCAAAGATTTCAGTATGAGTTGCACATGGAACATGAAGAACTCTTGGAGCAAAGGGATGCAAGACACTACGAACTTATTCAGGATTTGAGCATGCAAATTGCATTTCTGCGAGAAGAACTGGCAAGAAGAGGACCCAGCTCAGGGCTATGACTGACATTTGAGAAAACCTTGCCTTCATAAGAAATTTGGATGACGAAGTAACCATGAATCAAACCCTAAGAATCTGTTTGGGTACACTGTTTTATTTTTATCTGTTTTTATTATGCTTTTAGTATTTTATGCTTTTTGGTCTAGATCCTACCACGTTTCGTCCAGCCAAGGACGTTAAACGTGGCACTCTTGGGAGGTACCCCAAACGCAATATGGACGAGATTGAACCAAGGAACTGAATGGTCGAACGAGGTACAATTCTTACTTTCCATCTTCTGCCAACAAATCTTTTATGGAATATTTTGTCTAGAAAAAGGGACAGTCAATGCTTGAATGAAGAATTGCTAAGCAAGGTATATCTTCTGTTCCCTTTTTGAAAGAAGGATAGTCTGTTCAAATGACTGGTATGATATTCTTATCCCTGGAGTGATAACTTTGATTAATGAAAGATCTTTTTGGGTGTTAAAATTAAAAAGTTTAGTCTAGGCCCAGGAAACACTTTTAAAGTGTGGAAAGGTGCTCCTAGTTATTAATTCTTTGACCCAACTCTTTCTCTACCGCTCCTCATGGCGACATCGAGGACGATGTCATCTTTTAAAGTGTGGAAAGGATGTTTTGCATAAGATAGGTAATCAGTTGAGTTGTTAAGGTGTTAGGATAAAAGAGTGTGTTGTTGTCTGCACTATCTAGGAAGACTTTTACTTTTATGCCAAAACAAATGTTTGAAATATGCTCTGGAAGCTATCTGTGACACATACCACCATAAAAAATTTGAAAATTCTGTATGATTGCATGTCTTTCGTCTCCTATTTTAGTGGGACCTTAGTCAAGGATCGCTCGAAGTGGGAGTGTGTACCCCCTAGGCTTTAGAAAGATAAAAACTGCGAAGCCCGGAAACGAACTAAATCTAGTAGGACATGGGGCATAAGGAGAGCTTTAAAGTGAGCTTTGAGTAAAAATAATCCCTACTCCCTAAGAAAGAGGCATGAGGGGTTGACATGGTGAAACATGAATAAAGGCTTTAAAAAGGCCACTCCCAGAGATAAAATCCGAGGAAAGCCTTCTCGCTAGGAAGTGTTCAACCACAGTCTTCGAAAGCTATATCTAGAGTCGGTTGTCCACTTAAAATGTTCCTAGGAGAAGAGAAAATTGAGAGGAGGTGAGCCTATCTTCGAAAAAGCATGGGGCTCCATGTGAAGTCGGGTCGCCCGATGATGTTATCCTAGGAGGTGAGAAAATAGAGCGATCGCCCAAGCCATAGCGATGAGCGGTCCGTGTCCCTGCCCACACTTAATTTTCAGTATAGGGGCTTTGGCGTATGGTTGGAAAATGTGGCCAGGGTGTGCACATCGTTCCCACTAGTGGGATCGGCTTTTAGGCCCCAATAAAATAGAGGACGAATTCTCATTAATTGCATGATTGGAAAAGTGTGATTGTCATTTTTGAAACCTACACTTGAAAAGCATTTGCTTCCTCAGTATATTCCTTACATTTGTCTGACCTAAACATAATAGTCTTGGTAGATAGCGAAAGGAATTTCACCCGCTCCATTCCGACACACCTGATCACGAAATTTTTGATTATCCTATCTTCATTTAACTGTTCTTGGCACTTTGATGATTAGGAGTTGATAGAACGCTTGCTTGAGGACAAGCAAGATCTAAAGTGTGGAAACTTTGATAAGTGCCAAAAACAGTCAAAATTCGGGTTATGTTTAGATGATATTTTACTATCTCAGCACCCAATTATGATCACTTTCATGGATAAAACCTCTAATTAGCATCTATTTGACGAATCCAGCTTAAGAAATATATTTTGAGTCATTTCCAAAGGATATAGCAAAGTTTTGGGCCAAAAGAAGCAACAAACAAAGAATCCATCAAGCAGGAGGCTGCCACGCGCCATCACACGCGTGTGAGCAGGCGTGGAATTAATCCAGAAAGCTCCCACGCAAGGCCACACGCGTGTGACAGGCGTGGAAGCGGGACAGTAGGGTAGCAGCGGAATTTCGACTCTTTGGGCAGCTATTTAAACCTTCTTTCTCAATTTTGGAGGAGGACTCTACCAATTTTCAAATCTGACTTTTCTCTCTATTCCTTCCCCTTTGGAGAGGAAAAACACACTCAATTTCCATTAGATTAGTGTAGATCTTAAGATTGAAGATGGATTGAAGATGTAGACTCAACCATTCCTTGGGTAACACACTTTTTCCATTGAATTGCTAGTTTAGATTTATTGTTGAAAGTAATTTCTGCTTTGTTGTCTTGAATGATTTCCATGACTGAGTAGAGTATTTAGGGCGTGTGTGCCCTTGTTAAACTTTTGATTGTTGTTTAGAAATTGCTCTATGGTTTTGAGATATGAAGGAGTAGGATTTATGTTTGTATGGTTGAAGTTGTTCAAGCTTTACTTCTATTTCGGCCGGAATAGCTAGTAAACCGTAGTGAGAGAGTGATAGCGGCCTCTCACGAGCCCAACTCACCCATATCTCCGCTCTTAGTCCGAAAGGACAAGATCCGAGAGGAGTGGTAGGCTAGGTGTTCGATGAAATGCCTCAACCGAATGAGGATTGAGAGTCTGAGTGTGACGCCACTCGGTACTAATACCTTGACTCCCTTACTCGATCACGATACTCGTTTTCCAAATCCTCTATGAAGATCAATCAATTTGTTTAACTTTGGTACACACCCCTTTCTTTTCCCTTGCACCTTTAGTGTAAGTTTCTTTCTACAACCCCCGAACTTACTTATCAAACCAATCCTGTGTAATACTTGTAACTCTTGCCTTTTAACCCCGATAATGTCAACACCAATTTGATTCCCATTTGCCATCCTTGAGAGACACGACACTCAGGGAGTCTTGACTCTTCGTTTTACCACCTTCACATCCACCTCCCACTAAATCCACAGCATCAGAAAGGCTCTTGAAGATTCCCAATCCATCAATCTCGGGTCCACCATGTTGAACTCCCTCTCTACCTTGTTGTTGTTGCTCTTCATTTCCTTCATCATCATCTTCCTCTTCTTCCACTTCCTTATCACCAATTAGCGGGGCATCATCACCTCCCAACCTAAGGTTCATAGCAAAGAAGTCTTAGACGGTAAATGATTTCATCTCGACTTCAACTTTCTCACCCGTAAGATCTGCATCATGCCCTAATCCTATGCATAACTAACGGTCCTACAAAAACGAATTGAACATTGGACTTATTTTGAGAGGCAAGCCACTTCTTCACTTGGACTCCCGTGTTTGACATCTGCTTCCTTCTCCCTACACCACATGTAAAAGAAATCTTGCCGTAGGCCTTGATCAAATTTGTTTTCCTTCCCGACAAGTTGATTTCTAAATTAAGTTCGATTGCCTTGGGATGTTTCATTCGGATCTTTCTTGCCTTCAAATTGCTAGAGTTATACTCCTTATCATTCGTAATATGGGTGGGTCAAGGAATCTCTATCGGAATCAAACGCCACATAGTACCTCCTGAAGTAAGGCATGCTCATCTCATCACGGGTATGTAACCAAAGTATCAAAGCTAGCTCATCAACGAAGTGATTATATCTCTTCCCGAAAAGCACATAAGAAAAGGATTTCCTGGAATAGTTTGGCTCTTTCTTTATAGTCAAGGAAGCAAGAAACTCATAGGTAACTAGGGTACATGTCGACCCTCTCCATTCGAATACTTTGCTCCATTGCGGGTGTCTTAGCAACCGATTTACCATGTCTTTGCAACCGAATTCTCTTAGCACACTCGAATCAAAATATTTCCCCCCAATTAAGTCCTTTGACTTATACACATCCACAAACGCCAGTTGTTCATGAGTTAAGCCTTGAAGGACACTTGTTCTTCTTACATTAGGATCAATGTGTGGTTGTGGAGGTGGTGGTTGTGCTCTAGCCCTTGTTCGGCTATGCTTGCTTCCTCATAATTCTTTTTCTTGGCTTGCTCTTCGGTTCTTCTCATTTCCTACAAAAAGCGGTAAGTTGCATTAAAAAAATAAAGAAATGTAAGTCGGAACCCCACGCATAGGGAACCAAATGTTTTAGTGGAACACATCTCAAACAAACATCATTTAGTCATTGTTTTTTCTTTCTTCAAATCTCCCTATTTTTGTAGATTCCATATTTCCGTGCAGATCCCGTTGCAAGAACATGAGAATTATCCATCCAAGTATTTTGAGCAACATGACATGGGATGCTTACTAGGTCATCTACCTCTTATCCCTTGTTTATCTATTATGCGAGCCTTATGTTTTCATTTTAAAGTGTGGAAAAATGCTTACCTTTTTGTTTCCTTATTTTATCATATTCTAAGTCAACATCGAGGACGATATTTGGTCTAAAGTGTGGAAAGAGCTGTGCTTGAAATGAAAATTTTAATTAAGAGCTCTATCTCATTTGTTTGAAAAATAATCAAGACACAAGCATGTGTTGTTATTCATTCTATCTTTGGAGAATGCTAAATCTGTGCCAAAAAGTTTACTCTTTGAATAACCTTGGAAGTAACCCTACCTTGACCTTTAAATTTTTTTGAAAAAGTTGTATGCTTGTGTGGTATTCACCTCATATTTTGTAAAGACATTAGTTAAGGATCTCTCGAAGTGGGAGTGTGCAACCCCTAATTTCAGAAAGATAAGTTAAGCGAAGCCCGGAATTGAATAATCATAAAATAGAACATGGGGCAAAAGGAGAGCTTTCTGTGAGCATTGAGAGAAATATCCCTGCTTCCCAAGTAAAAGGCATGAGGGGTTGTTGTTCGGAGAAATGAGTAGAAAAGGCAATAAGGCCAATCCCTGAGATAAGATACGAGGAAAGCCATCTCGCTAGGTGGTGAACAACCATAGTCTTCTAAATATACAAATACTATATCTGGAGTCGGTTGTTCACAATAAAATGGTCCTAGGAGATGAGAAAATTGAGATGAGGGAAGCCGCTTCGCTAGGATTCAAGCACCCATTGCACTACCTTCGAAAAAAGCATGGAACTCCATGTGAAGTCGGGTTGCTTGACGATGTTACCCTAGGAAGTGAGAAAAATGAGTAACCGCCCAAGCTACTGGCGGAGAGAGGCCCATGGATCTATTTTCACTTACTTTTTGTTGGGCTTTGGCGATAAAGGAGGTCGATTGATTAGGTTTTGTACATCGTTCCCACTAGGGGGATCAGCTTAAGGCCTTTGCACAATGAGAGGTGAATGAAATTTTGGACTGTATGCTTGATATTGTGGAAACTAACTAACTGTCCAACTTGTGACCGAAAGGGGTTTCGCTTTGTTTGAATATTCATAGCAGTGTTTGGCACATTTTTATCATTCCTTGAAGATATTGTGAAGGATTTCACATCTCCTGGTAGATTGTGTTTTGAATGAATGCTTATCATTGAGCATATCTCTAGCTTAGATACTTTTGGCATCTAAATGAGAAGGTTTTGAATGAACAATTTGCTCGTGGACGAGCAATCTAAAGTGTGGAAACTTTGATAGACGCCAAAAGTACCTATTTTTCTATGACTTATTAAGTTGATTTCTTGCTAAAAATAAGTCTTAGAGAGTACAATTACGTGTTTACATGCTCTTTTACTAACAAATTGCAAATGAGTTCTGTGTGGAGTGTTTTTTAGAATTCCCACAGGAATGAAGGCTGAAATCAACCGAAAAGAGAGCATAAATCGTTGCAAGGAAGAATCAATCCACATGGGAATACACGAAGACCAAACCGGAAACAACAAAAGGAAACGGAAATGATGAAACCACGCCTACGAGCCTCACACGCGTGTGAGCTGGCGTGGAATTATTCCAGTAGCTGTCCACGCCAGTCCACACGCGTGTGGCAGACGTGGGACGGCACCAGAAAACCTGCGCGATGTTTTAGTATTTAAGGGACATTTCAGTTAGGTTTAGGGAGTCTTTTGTCACATTTTTCTATTCTACATTTTAGGTTAGGTTTAGAAAGGATTAGGAGATGAGGATGAGCTCCTTGGAGAAGAGAACTAGATCTCCATAGCTTTGAAGATCTTTTGGGTAATTTCTTTCATTAAAGACTTGTTTTCTCTTTGGCTTCCTCTTACTTTTCCTTTTTCCTTAAAGTTGTTTGCTTTATATATTGATCTTGTAGATATGTTTTTCTATTTTGATGCTTTGATGTTGTTAAAGCCTATGAGAGGCTAATCCCTAGGATAGGGGCTAGATTGAATGGATGATTGGTGTTCATGATCTAAATTGATAATGAGTTTGATTTCTTTGGGGAATGTTGAATTTGTGAGTATGTCTTGTATGATCTTGTTGGATCGAGGGCCCCGATCTCTCCAAGAGTATAAGATCATCTCTTTGGCGAGATATCGCAAAGAGATGTAGCCCAATACCCACATCTCCCGCTCTCAATCTGAGAATATGAGATCCGGAGAGAACTTGTAGACAAGGTGTTTGATAAAATTCCCCAACCGACTGAGGTTTGGGAGCTTGAGTGTGACGCCACTCAAGACTATGTTTCAAGCTCCTTCAATCATGACTCAATAGAAATCAATACTCTACCGTACACCTTTAACCAATCTCCATGATATCTTAGCCTCATCCGCCTTTATTTCCCTTTGTTTACCTCTTTATTTCATTATCCTTTACCCTCTTAACAAATCCTTTTTACCAAAATCCAATTGATCCATCTTAATGTTATTCAAACCAACCAAGGTAGGAAAGCCGCATATTCTCCAATTTGTCATCCGCGAGAGATACGATCCTCGGGGAGTTCATGACTCTTCGTTTTAACACCCTCCATACCTTCACCATCCACTCACCCATACGAACAATCCTTGTCAACGGGTCCACCATGTTGAACGCCCTCTCCACCTTGTTGTTGTTGCTCTTCATTTCATTCACCATCTTCTTCCTCTTCTTCCTCTACCTTATCACCAATTAGCGGGGCATCATCACCTCCCAACCTAAGGTTCATAGCAAACAAGTCTTGGACGGTAAATGCTTCATCTCGGCTTCAATTTTCTCACCCGTAAGATCTGCATCAAGCCCGAATCCTGGCATAACTCCGTTACCAACGGTCCTATAAAAACGGATTGAACATTGGGCTTATTTTGAGAGGCAAGCCACTTCTTCACTTGGACTCCCATGTGTTAGGAACATTATGTAATAGGTTTTGATGATACCAAATGTAAATCAGAATCCCCTAAGTCTCGAAGAATAGGAATATATGTAAGTTCGACAAGTAAACTAAGAGCGAAAATATAACCGGGTAACTTTGAGCTCAAACTCGGAAAATATTTAAGCTTAAGGTAAACTTGATTGAACATTTTAGATGTTTCGTGTTATAAGTCTATAGTTAGATCAGAAGGAAGGCACGAGACAACACTGGAGGAACAAGGGTCTGCGAGACATCAACTAAGTCTCGAGACTTAAGCAGAGTTCGAGAGATAGAATCTCTCGAGACA
>NXFB01000336.1:0-17208 GCA_002525835.2 Ipomoea batatas | reverse complement strand
CTTCTATCCGTTTGTTGTGGAATTCTGACGTGTCATCCACTTCCGGTAGTTCCCATAATATTCTATCAGCACCTCCTTAATATTTTAACTCCATGATATTCTTCATCTCCAAGCTTAGATTAATTTATCCATGCTTCCTTGACTGCCATTCAGTCCTATGGAGAAGTGTCAGTTTATCGGAGACACGTTTATGTCTCGACTGACTGATGTCTCGAATCCACGTCTCGAACTGGATTGATGTCTCGAGAGACTCTATCTCTCGAACTCTGCTTATGTCTCGAGACTTAGTTGATGTCTCGCAGACCCTTATTCCTCCAGTGTAGTCTCGTGCCTTCTTCTGATCTAACTATAAGCTTACAACACGAAAAACTTCTAAAATGTTCAATCAAGTTTACCTTAAGCTTAAATATTTTCTGAGTTGAGCTCAAGTTACCCGGTTGTATTTTCGCTTTTAGTTTACTTGTCGAACTTACAAGAAATTCCTATCTATCGAGACTTAGGGGATTTTGAAATACATTTTGGTATCATCAAAACCTATTACATTCTGTTCCTAACAATTTCCCCCTTTTTGATGATACCAACACTTATACTTACTTGTATGGCTGATTAGCAAGAAAAGACCATTGATTTTATTTTCAGCGCATACGGTAAGTTTTGACAAGCGAGCTAATCTGCTAAAGCATGAAGTAAGGACTCACGCAACACCCCCAACAAAAGATATATATATTAACATAAAGGGAATGTTTTACATACGATAGCAGAGAAGAAAGACAAGAATAACGAACAACACAAAAACTGAATGCATGTAGACATCGAGAGCTTACTGCTTGTCTGCTTTTCTCTTCTCATTGATAGCTGCTCGTGTCTTGACGGGTTCTTTTGAGTTCATCTGCTCGAGATATCCTTCTGATACATCAAGGTGAATGTAATTGATGAAGGCTTCACCTATGAAGTTTCCTTCAATCACCCCATCTCTCCACCATTCGATGCATTCCTGAGGAGTAAGGCCACTGTGAAAGGATAAGTCAGTTTTGGCAAGAAGACTTACTATGATTCCATTTAGGAATTCTGTGGTGTCTTCTTTGATTCCCATTCTGTATCCTCTTATGAACTGCTTATCTTTCTTTTCCTTGGCCGTTAGATGTTATTGTCTCTTTTTCTTTCTTTCTTGATATTCTTTTCTTCTCTTCTCCATTTCCAGTGTGCGCTGAACCCTTAGATATTCCTTTCTTTTGGCTTCTTCCATTTCCTTGCTTAATGTCCTTGGAATTTTTGGAAGTCCAGCAGTTAAAGGTTCACTGGCTGCCCTTTTCTTGCTTGTGTAGGATGTCCCTCCAGTTCTCCCTTTATTTCTCTGAGCATTTTCCCCCTTGGTGGCATCATCAGCGCGGGAAAGTAGGGTGGACATGCCTTCGAAAAGTGATTGAAGCTGGGCAGGCACTTGGTTCGACAGAGCATCAAGTAGGGCTTTGAGTTCATCCTGTCGAAGTTCACTGGAATTTTGGTAGGCTCGAAGCTCTGCTCGTAACTCAGCTAACTCAGTTCTTGCACCTTCAGCCTCTGCTCGAGCTACAGCAGCCTCATTTGCAGCTTTCCATGCTGCATCCTCAGCCCATACTGCCTGTTCGAGGAGTTCTTCATGACTGGCTTGAGATTCACTTGTGCCAGCCGCAGGCATTGCAGCATTTCGAACAATGGTCAGTAAGTGCTCAAGTTGAGCCATCTTCTGAGATTGATCAGCCATGAATTGACGCACCTCGCCAATAAAAGCTTGCTCGGCCTGTTGATCATAGTCAGAAGTAGAAGGAGAAGTAGAAGTACCTTTTATCGGAGGGGACTTGGGTGCTTCCAGATTTCCACCCATGACTTGCATTTGCGAGTCCACCTCTCGAGTTGGTGTCTGAGGATCAGCAGGGACACTAGGTTCAGAGCGCGAAGGTAGCTCCATGTCAGGTGTTTCCCGGTTTCCACCTGAGGGATGGATCACTTCTTGCTCTTCACCTCTCGAACCTGGAGCCTCAGCTTCAGCAACTGGTGGGATTGGATCAGCCAGGGAGGGATCTTCTGAGTTTGACGCTTCCCGGTTTCCATCCAATGGAAGTTCCCCCTCAGCGTCACCTCTCGAACCAGCGCTAGGAACTTGGTTATCTGCTGGTGGGGTTGGAGACGAAGCATCGACAAGTGCTTCCCAAATTCCACCTTCGATGATCGCATCGTCTTCCTCATTACCTCTCGAACCAGCAGGACTTGTGATATTCTGCTCTTGTTGCTCATTCGGCTGCACCTCAGTCTGCTCAGGTGAGTCAGGAATTACTATTGTTTCAGGAGCAGCTGGTGCACTCCACCTTTCTCTATCAACCATCCTGTCAGCAAAGGTTGAAGCGGTATCATCTGGTAGCAGGAATGGTGATGGCAATTCCATATCAATGGGAAAGCCTGGGAGTTGAAGCAACGGTATTTCACCCTCTCGAACTGTCTGTGCTTCATCGTTGTCATTCGAGGGTGTAGGCTCAGGTGGTGGCAGAAATAAAACCGTGTTGGGTGCCACCTCAGGTGCCTCAGAGGTCTCGGATTCACCTCTCGAAGAAGCTACCTGTGCCTCCAGAGCAGAATTACTGACTTGGGACAGAGGAATTGCGGCTGTTGCTATAGGTTGTACAGGATCATCTCTCGCAACACCTGAGGTTTCTCCTGGACCTCTCGTATCCTCTACCTGATGTCCCAAGGATAGAGCAGTGGCGAGCCTGATATCTTCTTGAAATTTAGCCTCCGCTTCAGGATCTTTTTCAGGCTCGGCTTCATCATCTTGTGCATCAACAACTATGCCCTTTCCTTTGTCAGATCGACCAAGATTTCTCCTAGTCACGTGCATCTCATGGGCAAGATTCAGTAGTTCATTGGCTGGGATCTCGGTGAGGTTTAACCAATTCAAAGCAAAGTCCTCCTCAGCCACCATATCTGCTGCTCTTGAAACCAGTTGATCAATCGGACCTGTTCTCCAGTTGATCCAACGAAGTACTCTGGAGAAGTCATCCAAGCTAGACACATTTTCAGCACTTTGATCCAACTGAGAGTTGACTTCAGCATTCAGCTCATCAGAGTCAGCAGACAAGATTGCTGTTGGTGATGCACATTCCACTGCCTGTTCACTTATCTCTCGATGATCACCCGAGAGATCAGGAGTCAGCCCAAGATCTGCTATGGTTGGTGCAATTGATCTTTCAACTTGTGCAGACTCAATGGGCGTCAGATTAACATTTTCAGCACTTTGCACTGGGTCCTTGACCACAATGCCCTAATCTTCAGCAGCTGCTTCAACTGAAATGCGAGCTTCTGCTGCTGGAACTGTCATCTCTCGAACCACCTCTCGTGGTTCCTCTGCATCTGTCTGCACTGGATCACTGATCCCAGTGCCGTCATCCTCTCGAACCTCCCCTCGAGGTTCAACCACAGATTCACCAACACCCTCAGCACCATCAACATGCAGATCAACATATACATTTCCTGACAGAGACCTGGTAGGGAGAACTCTCTCAACCTCAGTGGCCAGTGTAGCCTGAGGTTCCCCTTGGGCTTGTGCCCTGTCTTCGAATGGTACTTGCATGACGGTGGGTGTCACTTCTCGAATCTGGGTGACAAAAACCATTTTGGTCCTCTTGGCCCTCTTTGGCAGTTAAACCCTCTTGATCAGAGTATCCAAGGGCTCATCATCAGAAACTGTCTCCTTAGGTTGGGCTTTCCTTTTGCCCCTTCCTTTTGGCTTTGAGGGAGAAGGTGCAATCTTGACACCTTTACCCTTCGGGGCTTGTGATTTCGTCCTACCCATATAGGTATTTCGATGAATCTCTCGCCCTTCCCTCAGTTCTAAGCCCTTCAAACTCAAAAGGTATTGAACAACAAAATCGAAACCAACCTTTTTACTGATCGTCAGGTTGGTGTTTGAAACTGAGCTCTGCACTTGCTGTAGAAGAAAGTTGAAGATGATATTAGCCCAGTCCAGTTTGTTGTCGTTCCAGATGGCATGGAGGATTTTGAGGATGTCCAGATTAATCTCATCAGTTCCGGACACCTTGCCGAGCACGAATTTCATGATTAAGTCGGCAGCAAGAGCAAACCTCTCCTTTAGGTGGAACTTGCGGAGGGCAGAGGATGCTCTAGGCGGTGCAATCTCCAGTCGGATTTTATCCCAAAAGGCTTGCTTGTCCAAGTCGTAATCCGAGAGGTGCTGGACTGCTTCCTCCGTCGTGGCGAAGTCAAACGCAGCTCGTAGGTCACCTACAGAGGTTGTGATATGGATTTCGTTGACGCGGCTCTCAATCTCGCCCTTCGTGACCTTAGTATTGGCGAACCATTCGGTGAAGTCTAGGTCGTGGATGGTCCGGTAGTCGTGCGTCATATACTTCAAGAGTCCTGCCTTCTCGAACTTCTTTAGGACATTTTCTGCCATCGTCGGGTTCGTCGAGTGCGTGACGAAGCCATCCCTGTCAAGGATACTCCCAGCCTTGACTTGTTTAATCTGAGTGCGAATGTGTTGCAACTCCTTCTGGTATGCGTCGGATGATGAGGTTGATGTGGAAGATTCGGACGCCATTGTTAAAGGTTTGAGGTTTTGGAGGGAATGTGTACAGTGTATGGAATTTGGGAATTTGGGTATTTGGTTTTGAGCTTGAATCCGGGTAAAGATGATGGATTTAGCTTTTATAGTGTCCGGATTTGGGTCGGATATGTGGGTAGGGTTGAGAGTTTGACCTGATTTGAGATTCCGGTCATTTTAAAAGAAGCACAAAGTCAAAGATACCCTTTATAACGGTTATGTATAAGAAGTATAATAAGGGTATTTTTGGAAGGGTTTGGGACGGTTTCAAGTGGGTGTTTAATAAGATAGAACATCTTTATGAGCATGCTCCCACTAACCAAGATAGAGACCTTAAAACATGGGAAACCGTCAGTAACCGAAGACCACGTGGCTAATATTGAGTTTCAAATTAGCCATTCCACTTATGTCCGTTGCGCTCATTAGATTTACCTCTCGAAGGTAAACTCTTGATTTTGCTAGTTTAAGGATCTTCCCCCTGAGTGATTGATCCCTAAACCTCCTTATTCCTCCATCTAAGCATTCCTGTGGTTAAGGATCTTCCCCCTGAGTGATTGATCCCTAACCCTCCTTATTCCTCCATTTAGAGATACGTAGATAGTTAGTTTGTTATCTTTCGAAGTGATCTCTCGAACTATCCTTCTTCGAGATATATCGTTTAAGGCAAACTGAAGAAGTATCTCTCGAACTATCTTTCGAACACGGATTGCGATAGAAGAGACAAGATTGATTCATCCAAAAGATATCACTTAGAACATTTCCTTAAGTTCATTTAGTGATTTCAGATACATTACATATGAATCAATATCCTATTAGATTCCATAGAAACTTTTGTTTGGCCTTGGAGAGCCATATAGGAATCTATTGTTAGAACAAGAACTAGCCATCTAAATCCTATTTAGCTGAGTAACAGAACTAGAGGTGGCTAATTCTTCTTGTTCTTCTCTACCTCTCCGCTGCTGCCTTCCTTACAGGCTCCATCTCCCTTTCCCTTGGTTCTCCATTTGGTTGAGGGAGGTCCTTTTCCGGAATGCACAGCTGAAGAAGTCCCACTGATACGAGACTCTTCTCCCGACTCCAGTATCCCACCATTGTGGATCTCCACGCATTTGGGGATCCATTCACCTTGGATAGGAATAGGATGCTTGCTTGGATTATCAGGAAGCTCCGCAATCTGTTCACCCTTCGTTGATTCTGGATAGTTCTCTCCTTGAAAGTCTTTGGACTTGGTTGCTGATTTCCTTCCTCTATACCAGAACGGTACATCGTCTTTTCCTTTCTTCTTCTCCATGAAGAAGTCGATGACATAAACTGATGAGAAAACCCCTCTATTTATAGCCCAAAAACTTGATACTGTAGAATCACGGGATGCTTTGTGAATGACCATTCAATGCTGTGTAACTCCAAAGCTGCCATAAAGTTGATGAAACCGCTCCTCACATGCGTAACAGTTCATGGCACTTAATACAAGAAGATAAGATTTGACCATTCAACCCAATTCTATCATTCCCAATTCTAACCTTAGTTGAGAGAATCTATTTTCACATAAGGCTTTTGTGAAAATATCTGCTAGTTGCTCCTCCGTTGCAACATATTCCAAGGTTATGTCCTTTTTCTCAACATGATCACGGATGAAGTGATACTTTATATCAATGTGCTTTGTCCTTGAGTGTAACACTGGATTCTGAGTAATAGCTATAGCACTAGTGTTGTCACACATAATCTTAACCTCTTTACATTCGACACCATAATCCAGTAATTGTTGCTTCATCCATAAAATTTGAGCACAACAGCTTCCAGCTGCTACATATTCTGCCTCGGCGGTGCTAGTAGCTATCGAATGCTGTTTCTTGCTAAACCATGAGACAAGTCTTCCACCTAGAAACTGACATGTCCCTGATGTGCTCTTTTGATCTATTTTACAACCAGCAAAGTCCGCATCTGAATAACCCATAAGTTCGAAAGATCCACCTCTCGAATACCAAAGTCCAACACTTTGCGTACCCTTGAGATATCTGAGAATCTTTTTGGATGCATTCAAGTGACTCTCCTTAGGACTTGCCTGAAATCTAGCACATACACCTACTGCAAAGGATATATCTGGTCTACTAGCCGTTAAATAGAGAAGAGATCCGATGATACCTCGATAAGTAGTCTGATCAACCTCTCGACCTTCACTATCAACGTCGATGCGTAGAGAGGTTCCCATAAGTACTTTTACAGAGGATTTCCCTTCTATATTGTATTTCCTGAGCAGATCCTTGGTGTATTTCTCCTGGTTGATGAAGATACCTTCCTTAAGTTGTCTGACTTGAAGTCCAAGAAAGTAGTTGAGTTCTCCCATCATACTCATTTCGAACTTTCCTTTCATCAAACTGGAGAACTTCTCGCATAGGTCTGGATTGGTGCTCCCAAAGATAATGTCGTCCACATAGATTTGCACCAATAGGATATGATCCCCATCCTTAATTCTAAACAATGTTTTGTCCACTAGGCCTTTGGTGAACCCACATTGAAGTAGAAAAGAGGATAACGTATCATACCAAGCTCTCGAAGCTTGTTTTAAGCCATAAAGTGCCTTTTTTAACTTGTATACTTTGTCAGCTCCCACGTCCTTCAAGAAACCTGGAGGTTGTTCAACGTACACCTCTTCTTCAAGAAGTCCGTTCATAAAAGCGCTCTTGACATCCATTTGGTACACTTTGAAGTCTTTGAAGGCGGCATATGCGAGAAAGATACGTATGGCTTCGAGACGTGCCACCGGAGCAAAGGTTTCATCAAAGTCTATTCCTTCCTCCTGGCAGTATCCTTTAGCAACAAGTCTGGACTTGTTCCTAACAATGACTCCATCCTCATTCATCTTGTTCCGAAAAACCCACTTCGTGCCAATAACGTTTTGATGATGAGGTCTCGGAACCAGTTCCCAAACGTCGTTCCTTTCAAACTGATGAAGTTCTTCTTGCATAGCTTGCACCCAATCTGGATCACTCAGAGCCTCTTCAATCACCTTGGGCTCTATTTGAGATAGAAAGCAAGCTAGCATGCTTTCTCGATAGGTTGATCTGGTCCGAACATTGTCGCGTATATTTCCAATCACTTGATCAGCAGGGTGACTTTTCAGCCATCTCAGATCTGGCTGTGATTCTTCAATTGATGCTTCCATTGTGGGTTGAGGTGAGGGTTGATCATTTATGATCTGGATTGGATCAACTGATCTAGGTGTCTTTTCTTTGGTAGTTTCTTCATCATCTGATTCTGACTGGAGTTCTGCTACGTCTCGAATTATCGGCTGCTTTTCTTCGAGAAGTAAATCTGATCTCTCGATAGATTCTGGTTGATCTTCCTCTGAGCCATCAGCTGCTTCTATTTGCTTTGATGGTTGATCTGTTAATGCTCTATCATCAAAAGAGACATGTATGGATTCTTCAACCACCAATCTCCGCTTGTTGAAGACTCTGAATGCTTTACTTGTCGATGAGTATCCCAAAAATACTCCTTCATCTGCCTTTTCATCAAAAGCTCTTAGTTGAGTCTTTCCATTGTTGTGAACAAAGCATTTGCACCCGAACGTGTGGAAGTAGCTCACATTCGGTTTCCTCCCATTCCACAACTCATATAGAGTCTTTCCAACTCCTTTCACGATCAAGGACCGATTTTGGGTGTAGCATGCTGTGTTGATTGCTTCTGCCCAAAATCCTTGAGAAATATTGGCTTGTGAGATCATGGTCCTTGCTGCTTCCTTGAGAGTTCTGTTTCTCCTTTCGGCAACTCCGTTCTGTTGAGGTGTTCGAGTAGCTGACAGTTGGTGATGAATCCCACAAACTCTCTACCTTGATCTGACCGTATCTTTAGTATCGAGACGTCCTTTTCAACTTGCATTTGTTTAAGGAGATTTAGAAGGGCAGCTTTCGTCTCGCTTTTCTTGGTTAAGAATACAGTCCAGGTGAATCTTGTGTAGTCATCTACTACCACAAGAGTGTACTTCCTTCCTCTTATGCTGGGTGGATCCACTGGTCCAAATAAGTCCATGTGAAGAAGACTTAATGGGTCTAATGGATGATGTCTCGGTTTTGCTCTTGAAAGAGGATTTGATCTGTTTACAGCGTTGACATGCCTCACAAATCTTATCCTTTCGAAACGTCACTTTGGGCAGTCCTTCCACAAGGTTCCTCTTAGTAAGCTTGTTGATAGTTTTGAAGTTCAGATGGCTAAGCTTACTGTGCCAATCCCAACATAAGTCTTCCTTGCTCCTTGCCAGCATACATAGGGATGGTTTGGCAGATCTCCAATCCACTATGTACATGTTTCCTTTCCTTGCTGCTTCCAGGACGACTTCGAGAGATTCCTCTTGTATGATTTGACATTTGCTTTTGGTGAAGATTACTCTGTAGCCCTTGTCACAGAACTGGCTTGTGCTAAGGAGGTTGAACTTGAGACCCTCAACATAGGATACCCCCTTGATCACCAAATCATTCTTATGAATTTCACCAACAGCCTTTGTGCGTCCTTTCTTCTCGTTGTCTCCAAATGTCACCAAGGGACCTTCGATAGGATGGATGTTCTCTAGCAGTGTCAAGTTTCCCGTCATATGTCTCGAACATCCACTGTCAATGAACCATATGTCCCTGGTGTCCTGCATGCAGATCAAGTAGATTTAGGTATCCAAACTTTGGGTCCTGGTTTGTTAGTAAGTTTAGGCATCCATTTATACCTTGGGCCCATTACTCCAGGCCTAGGTGCAATGTAGCCATTATACGTTTGATAATCATAAGGAATGCTAGCAAAGACTCTGGGCTTCTTAGGTGCATAGATCAATTTTGGTTGAGGCCTAACCTCAAGCTTACGCACCATGCCCTTCATTGCCTGTTTGGTCATGTGGTACCGTTGGAATTGAAGTTTGTCCCACGGTTCATGTACATCTGACCAATCCTCACTGGATGGGTAGTGTCTGCCTTCCTCCATCCGTGATATGCTAACTTTCTGGATCTCAGACCTTCCATATTTGCCCTGAGGCGCATTATATGGAGTGTAGTTTTTCTTGTACTTGGAATGGCCTTGCGAGGGATAGCTAGATGATCTCTCGATATTATTTATCCGGCCATTCTTTGTAGCTTTCCTATATTTTCCATTGCTGGTGTATAGGGACGGTTTATGAAGAGCTACTCTGGTCTTTTCTGTTGGTCCTTTATGACCCTTATTTGGTTTGGGTTGAGATTCTCCATTATTTGAAGTTCCCAAACCAGTGGTCTGTTTATCTCTCGAGAGACTGCTCTGACGGAAGCCGAGACCGGTTCTGTCATTTGCGAGTCTGTGATCATCCACCATTTTCTCCATAACTTTGGAGGAATTAGTGTATGATGCTATAATCTTTCTAAGATCATTTTCTGTGATCTCTCGAGTTTTGCACTCTTCTTTAAGTCGGATTATTTCAGCTTCTAAGTTGCTTACTTTGAGAGTTAACTCTGAATTCTCTTTCGAGACATTCTTAAGTGTTTCTCTTTCAGCAATTAGTCTGTTGTTCTCTTCCAGAACTTTAGCATGAGTGCTATTAGCGATTTTGAGGTTCCTTTTGAGCAATTCCATAGTCTCGAAGGGATCCTCATCGCTTCTAAACGAAGAACATTGAGAAGTAGAGATAGAGCAGCGAGATGTAGAAGGGGAGGTTACCTCATTATTAATAGCCATCAGGCATTGATCCTCCTCTTCTGTAGTGTATAAGCAGATGAGCCCCCTCTCATCTTCTAAGCTGCTGCTGCTATCGCTGGAGCTCGACGTCTCGGACTCCTCGATTGCCTTCTCGAGTTCCTCAGCAACAAGCGCCTTCCTGCGCAGGTGTGTCTTTGTTTCTCCTTTGAAGCCACCTTGTGCTGACTTCTCTCTGGATTCCTCTTTTCTTCTGGAATCCTTGCCTTCTTGACCATGATACTTGCTTACCATAGGGAAAGGACATTCGGCCTTGAAGTGTCCCGATCTCCTACAGTTGTAGCAGAGACCTTGATTCTCTTCCTCCGTCCTTCTGGATGTAAATCTTTCATTTTTCCTTCTTGAGGAAGAAGGTGAACTTGTATTGCTCTCTGGTGTTTTCTTCATGTATTTCCTAAATTTTCTCATGAAAAGAGCAAACTGTTCATCGGATAAAAGATTAGTGGGATTGGGGTCTGACCTTGAGGAAGTGGATGGTTGATCTGCAACCAAGGCCACATTCCATCTTTCTACCACGTCCTCATCTCTCGGAAACATCTCGAACTCGAAAGCTTTGAGATCTCTGAAAAGTTGATCGGTCGTGGTGTTCTTTAAGTCCCTGTGATCGCGCATTGTGATCACCTTCATTTCCCACTCCTTGGTAAGGCCTCGTAAGACCTTCATGTTTAGCTCCTTTTGTGGAATCTCCTTCTCGAGATCACTGATCTCGATTGATAGCTTCATGAACCGAGATTCCATGCTATCGATGCTCTCTCCAGGTTTCATTTTAAAGTCCTCGAACTTCTTCATTGCCACGGTGAGCTTGTTCTCTTTTTCCTGTTCATCACCTTCACCAATTAACATCAAAGTATCCCATACCTCTTTTGCCGTTTTGCACTTTCTTACTTTCGGGAAGATGGTTTCATGTATAGCTCTGAAGAGAATATCCTTGGCTATGTTGTCCAGGTTGTTTCTCTTCCTATCATCACTTGTCCATTCTTCCTTAGGCTTTGAGACATACTTTGGTGTATCTTCGGTTTGCTCTGCAGCAGTGTTGACCATTAGGATTTTGACTGGTCCAGTCGATATAACCTCGGCCATCTCATCGTGGAGGGCTGATAGGTACGCAAGCATGCATGTTTTCCAGTCATCGAACCTGCTAAGATAAAAAAGAAGATGTCTCGACAACATGCTGTCCATTTTGAAAGATTATCTCGAGCTTTGAAAACTTTTTAAACGATTTTTCAAAGAAGGATCTCTAGGCAATATAAACAAGGGTTTATATCGATCAGAGAACCTGGCTACGATACCAATTGTTGGTCCCAAGGGTATGGGATACAAGTCTATAGGGGGGGTGAATAGACTTGTATAAGATTTTGCAAATCTTTTTCAACCTCTCGTGTGTATTGGACTTAGGATGTTTAGGTCCGATACCTCACAATATGAAGACAAAGTTTTATGCGCAGCGAAAATATTATCCCCTTTTAATTAGCACGAGTTTTGGTTAGTTCGAGAGGTGTTGTTATATGCAGTGCAGTTCGAGAGTTAGATAGCGAGAGATAAAAGCAGAAAGTAAATGCGAGAGAGATTTTCAAGTGGTTCGGCCAACCCGCCTACGTCCACTCTTCTTCAAGAAACTCCCTAGAAGGATTGCACTAAAAACTTCCCTTTTTAGTACGATGTTGAGCGCTTGAGCTTTGATCACGAAGCCCGCCTCAAGCCTCAGGTTTTTCGCCCCGCTTCTTGTTACTCCACCTCTCGAGCACTTGAGTTTTGATCACCAAGCCCGCCTCAAGCCTCAGGATCTTCACTAGACAGCTGCCAGGTTACTCCACCTCTTCTTGCTTAATCCAAAGCAAGGACCTTTGGTTGTCACAGTTGAATGTAACAAACTCCAATCTGACCAAAAGCTATCGTTGAATTAACTTCGATGTAGAGCAGCTTCGGTCACCTTCTAGATATGTAGTAGTTTAAGCTTTGTAACTCTCTCAAACACTAAGATGTGTTTTTCTCGTTGTGGTGAATATCAAGAATGATATTCCAGATTAAGCACTTGCACTTTTGAACGTTTTGAATCATACACCTCGTATGATAGCTTAGAATTCTCGAACTCCTGAGTTTTGTGTCTTCACGTCCTTATATATGAGAGTTCAAGGAATAATTCCGTTGGAGGGAGAATTATTCCGTTTGAAATCTGTCTCCCATGCTGATCATGGGACTTGCATATATTTAGCATGTTTCATGGAGTGGTGGTCTTGTAACTTGAGCCGTTTGTCTTGTAGTGAATATCCCATAATCCACTTTCTTGAGTCCATGCTCCACTTACTACTTTTGGTAAAAGTTACTCTTTTTATATTCCCATTGATCCTCGTTTTAGGGAATAAGACCGACCTTGGGTTGGTGCACCTTCTATCCGTTTGTTGTGGAATTCTGACGTGTCATCCACTTCCGGTAGTTCCCATAATATTCTATCAGCACCTCCTTAATATTTTAACTCCATGATATTCTTCTTCTCCAAGCTTAGATTAATTTATCCATGCTTCCTTGACTGCCATTCAGTCCTATGGAGAAGTGTCAGTTTATCGGAGACACGTTTATGTCACGACTGACTGATGTCTCGAATCCACGTCTCGAACTGGATTGATGTCTCGAGAGACTCTATCTCTCGAACTCTGCTTATGTTTCGAGACTTAGTTGATGTCTCGCAGACCCTTATTCCTCCAGTGTAGTCTCGTGCCTTCTTCTGATCTAACTATAAGCTTACAACACGAAAAACTTCTAAAATGTTCAATCAAGTTTACCTTAAGCTTAAATATTTTCCGAGTTGAGCTCAAGTTACCCGGTTGTATTTTCGCTTTTAGTTTACTTGTTGAACTTACAAGAAATTCCTATCTATCGAGACTTAGGGGATTCTGAAATACATTTTGGTATCATCAAAACCTATTACATTCTGTTCCTAACAGTGACCTATTCAACAAATAAACTACATAAACAACTGCTCCAGCCCAAAAATAATTAGGCATACATCTCACTTTGAGAAGGCTTCTTGTAATATCTAGTATGGTTATGTTTATCCTCTCGACCACTCCATTGTGTTGTGGAGTGTACGGGAATGTAGTGTTGTGTTGCACCCCATGTTCTTCAAAATACATCTTAAATTCATTGGATGTGTATTCACCTTCACCATCACTTTGTAGAACTTTAAGAAAATGATCACTTTGTTTTTCAACAAAGGGTTTAAATTTCTTAAAGCAATCAAACACTTCATCTTTTCTTCTCAACAAATAAACCCACTTTTTACCAGTGGCAGCTCAGTTGGTCATATGAGTGAAGTTTGAGAAGAAAGACCAGTGATCGAGTCTCACCAGCGGCAGTGTGAGAGCAACCTCTCAAAGTGACGGGGGCTCTATGTATTTAGTTGAGTTACTATGATTTACATCCTCCCAGATGCTCTGTCGGGCCGAGGCGTAAGGAACTCTATAGAATGGTAACCAATGACTTTTTCCAAGAACACAAGCTTCACACCGTATTCTGTTTGGCAAGTTGTTCAAGACTTTTGAAATTTAGTTGTCCAAAACGAAGATACCAAAGCCACAAGTCATCACCCACAATTGCACCCAAACATTTATATTCACCTTTAGTAATATCCACTATAAACATTCAATTCTGTGATAAATAGGTTTTAAGAATCAAAGTACCTTGTTTATCAATGATTGAAAACTGATTGTTTGAAATATCCATCGCGTACCCTTTTCGGTCAATTACCCCATGTTCAATAAATTACTCTTTATATCATGTACATAGAAAACATTATAAATGTACTTGTGATCTCCATTCTTCAATGTGATGAGTATTTTCCCTTTTCCGATCACTAGAATGATCCTACCATCACTGAACTTGACAGTCGTGTCGAATGATTCGTCAAGCTCGGTGAACAACTCTTTCATGCCACACATATGATTCGTGCAACCAGTATCCAAATAACATGTGTGTCGATTTGGATTATCATTTGATGAAGAAACCATCAAACTCGCATGGTTTGTTTTAACACCACTTCTAACATCATTTGAGTTACTAACCATATGCGCATATTAGGTAGTTTGGTTGTCATTCCTTTACCAGCATTATTCATTTGCATAATGACCACGTTCGGTCATTCAACCTTTAACACAGATGAATAATATGTAATTTAATCATTCAAACTTTTTGGCCCAACATGTAATTTCTCTCCATCTCGCATAAAGTCTTTTAATTAAAAGATGAAATTACATGTTAACAATCACTATTAAACAATAGAATGATAAAATTTAAACAGATGTCTAATTGTTGCAAACAAATAAGAGTTAAGGATGTAATGAGGAAAAATTAAAAGTAATATTAAATGTGGCAATACTACAATTGTCAATGACTAAAATTGGAATTTTCTCTTAATTTATATATATATTTTTTCATTTTTAGTGTTCGACTATAAAAACATGTCATTATTGGTCTTTCCAACAACATCCACAACAACCTATTGTTGGAAAAGTGTCATTACCTAAATGGGATAACCAACCCACTAAAATTGTTTCCGTGTACAAATCCCTAATTCCAAAATTTTGCGCTTTTCCCGATATGTCTGGTAAAAAAACTAGTTTCCAGAATTAGACGTGGCCAACTGAACAAGTTAGTTTTGTCGCCACTACTCCAACCATCACATCAATAGTAGACACGTGTCTGGATTGACCTTATCACCTAGATATCAACTGCCACATCAAACAAGTTAGGAACTTTCCAATGTGATGTTATATGATCTACCACTATTAATAGAAGCCTCCACCAACTTGCTAGGGATTTTAATTCACTTTTTTCTCCTATATTATAAACCACATTAAAGCCTCCCAATATCAGTTGTAATAGAACTAAAGCTTTTGTACTTAACTTATAAAATAACACTTCCAATACTAAATCCAAATCATTTACTAAAGTTCTATGAAATAGCATATTATGACCAGGTCCAAAAATTCCGCGTGCTAGTAGTGACCCTAGCCAAACTGAATTACTTGTCCCATCAAGTAAATGGGAAGGATCACTAGGTTGTGCAAAGTATAGTGCCGAGGCACTTAGGAAGAGCATTGCTGAAATGATTATAAATCATGAAATGCCCTTCAAGTTTGTTGAGTTTAAGGGATTTAGAAAATGCTTGTCTATTGCTTGTCATAGGTTTAAGGTTCCATCACTATGGACTATTGCTAGGGATTGTTATGCTATGTATTTGGAGGAGAAACAAAAGTTGTCTAAGTTAATGCGATTGTCTTCACTTAGGGTATCACTTTCCACATACACTTGGACATCATTGCAAAGGGAAAATTATATGTGTCTTACTTGTCACTTTATTGACAATAATTGAAAATTGCAAAAGAGAATAATTAATTTTTGTCCAATTAGTAGTCATAAAGGTGAAGATATTGGCAAGATGATTGAAAAATGCTTGCGTGATTGGGCAATAGACAAGATTTTCACAATTACCGTGGATAATGCTAGTTCAAATGATGTGGCTATTACATACTTGAGAAAGAAGTTGAATAATGTGAATGGAACAGTTTTAGAAGGAAAATTCATTCATATGAGATGTGTTGCACACATAATTAATTTGGTTGTCACGGAAGTGTCGAAGGAAGTGAATGAATCAATTGCTCGTGTTAGATCCACGGTGAGGTATGTGAGGCAATCACTGGCTAGATTGCATAGGTTTAAAGAATCTGTACAATTGGAAAAAATTCAATCTAAATATTTGTTGAGCATGGATTGTAGCACTAGGTGGAATTCTACATACTTGATGTTAGAGACCGCTCAAAAATTTGAAAGAGCATTTGAAGAGATTGACCACAATTATAGGCATGGACTTGTGTTGAATGATGGCACACCCGATCAGGATGATTGGGAAAATGTTAGGAGGATGAGCAAGTTTTTGCAACGGTTCTATGACTTCACATTGAAAATTTATGGTACTACATATGTGACTTGTAATGCATCCTTTCCTGAAATTTGTGAATTGTATTGTACTTTGCGTGATTGGAAAAGGAGTTTTGGCCCTCAATTTAGTGATATGGCAATGAGAATGAAGGAGAAATTTGACAAATATTGGGGGAATGTTGAGAAAATGAATATGCTACTTTATGTTGCAACTGTTCTTGACCCTAGAAGGAAATACGTCTTTGCTGATTTTTTTTAAGAGAATGTATTCAATTGATCAGGCTTCGGTGTTGTGTTCTAAACTTAGAGAAGTGATCAGTCAGCTGTTTAATGAATACAATGAGTTGTTGAAAGTTTCACAAGGTGAGGGTAGAAATTTCTCTCAATCATTGAGTGTCATTAATGAGGATTGTGATGATCAAACACATAATGTTCTAAACATTGAAACTGATTTTCAAAAGTATTTGGTTGAGATTGGACATGGGGAGCATAAATTTGAATTGGACAAATACATCAATGAAGAGCTTGATACTCAGACTGGTGGTGGTGAATTTGATATTTTCCGATGGTGGAAAGAAAATGCTCATAGATTTCCCGTTCTTTCATGCATGGCTCGTGATATATTGGCAGTTCCTGTATCCACCGTAGCATCTGAATCTGCATTTAGCACAGGTGGACGTGTGCTTGATACTTATAGGAGTTCATTAACTCCTAAAATTGTACAAGCTCTTGGTGCACTCAAGATTGGTTACAGGAAGAAAATCTCATTTCAATGAATGATTTAGTTGAGCATGACGTTGGAGAGATGTATAAACTTGACATGGGTTAGTATCAAAATAATTTCTTTATCTTAAATATTATAATTTCCTTATTGTTATTTATTTATTTAATGTTGATATGATTTAGATATGTCCAAAATGAGTTTGGATCGGGTGATTGTGTAATACCCCGTATTTTTGTTATTTCGAAAACCATAG
>NXFB01000335.1:61441-85900 GCA_002525835.2 Ipomoea batatas | reverse complement strand
AATTTGCTATTTCTTGTAAGGTGTTTTCCTTGTACTCTGAAGTGGGTGTGGGGAAAGTTTTTCTGTATTCATGTAATTTCAACTACTCCCTACCCTCCACGAGCGCCGTCACCTCCTCGAGTAGCGTCACCACCTCGAGCAGCGTCACCTCCTCGAGCAGTGTCACCACCTCGAGCAGCGCTACGTCACTTCCTCTAGCAGCGCCGCCTCTTTAAGTGAGTCGTATCCTCCTCAAGTGCGTTTGCTTCCTCCACTTGTGCATCCGCCTCTTGCACTTGTGCATCCGCCTCTTGCACTTGTGCATTCGCCTCTTGCACTTGTGCATTCGCATCCTCCACTGGTGCATCTGTCTCCTCAAGTGCGTCTGTCGCCTCCATTGGTGCATCCGCCTCCTGCATTTGTGCATCCCCCTCCTTCACTTGTGCATTCACCTCCATAAGCAAAATGACCCTTTAGTTGGTCATGGTCTGCCGTGATCAATTTTGTTAAAAAAACAAAAAATAATAAAAAATCTAAGCTCTAATCCCTTAGGGCAGCAACGAGATCCGATCTCGCTAGCTACCTAACGGGAGAGTGTTTTTCTGAGCCCAGCTAAAGGCTTGGATTCAAAAAACACCACACTCTAATCCCTTAGGGTCGTCACGAGATCCGATCCCGCTAGCTACCTAACGGAAGAGTGTTTTTCTAAGCCCAACCAAAGGCTTGGATTCAAAAAACACCACACTCTAATCCCTTAAGGCCGACACGAGATCCGGTCTCGCTAGCTACCTGACGGGAGAGCGGATCTTTGACCGAACCTTCGACCGGTCGAGGTGAGCTTGCACGCAAAAAGCATTGAACTGGGTCGAGCCGAGGTCAGGCCTCGGCCACTTTCAGCCGAGGTCACGCCTTAGCCAGTCGTGGCCGCGGCCGACCTCGGCCACTTTTGGCCAAGGTCACGCCTTGGCCAGTCGTGGCCGCGCCCAACCTCGCCCACTTTTGGCCGAGGTCACGCCTCGGCCACCCTTGAAAGAGTCCCGACCTCGGCCACTTTCGGCCATGGTCACGCCTCGACCGTCACGTGGTCAAAAAAAAACAAAAACAAAAACAAAAACAAAAACAAGAACAATTTTCGCTCAAGTCATTACTCCAAAACGACCTCAATCGCTCTCATTGGCTATGGAGTGGGGGGACTGGTGACAGAGTAATTAGGAAAGCAGACCCAAGACAATGAGTGGACGTTTAAACTAGCTGTTCAGCATTCACTCCAACGGCTCCTCAGCACTCCAACGGCACTCTAACGGCTCATCAGCATTGATACTCCATTTTACTGCGCTCAGCATTGATGCTCCATTTACTGTGCATTGAAGATGGAACGTTGCGCTCAAGNCAGAGTGTAACAAGTGCAGGATTTGCGCCGATAAAGTGGAATCTACAAAGCATATATTACGTGATTACCCAGAAGCCATTCAAGTTTGGGAATAAGTGTTACCAAGCAGGCTCCAGAGAACCCAAAGCCTCCCCTTTGTGGAATGGTTCGATGTAGGGATCAAGGGATTCAATGGCGGCAATCGACAAAACAACAATAGAGTTATCTTTGCAGTGACAGCTTTGTGGCTATGGAAATCGAGGAATGACATAATCTTCAATGGAAAACGATTTGGGGTAGGGCTGAAAAGCTACTGGGTGCAAGCTCAGGAGGAAGAAATCAACATAGCCTTTGGAAAAACGAGAATCACAAGCCCTCAACCATATTGTAATTCTTAGAAACTGATCAAATGACAAAAGCCCCTAGTGGGATGGATTAAAATGTAAGTCTTTTCGCTAATACAATATATATTATATATTGTGGGCCTTAATAATGTGGTGCAAGTAGACTAGGCCCATTAAGCTATAGGTTGGATTGGACATCTAGGTTTAGTCCAATCCACCATATGCCTATATAAGCCTTGCATTGGTGGGATGCAGGACTGACAATCATATAATACCTACAGACATGGTATTCACACTGTCCAAAAAATACCAGTGGCTAGAGATCAACACGATCTATGCTTTTGCTATTACGAGGTTAGGTTACTCGTAGATTCATTATGTATATGTTTAGACAGTTTTATTGTTCTTACATTTGGTATCAAGAGCCTTTATAATCTCTGTATGGTTATTGACTGTATGATTGTTTGCGTAAAACAATATTAAGTTTTCATATGCATTAAGTGTTTTGTATATGATTTTGGACTGTTAAAGTTTAATATTTAAACTGCTAAAAATTATTATTTTTTAGCATTAAGCACAATTTTAATTTCTTTTAGATTCTGAAATAATGCTTTTTGTGACTGGTTGAAATTAATGTCGAAATATGTTTCTCATAATTTTTTGTTATTTTGAGAACTTTATGCATATTTCAAATATTATCGTGTTTGCTTTTATGAATTATTAACCAAATTTTGTTGCCGTAATATTATTCATTCTATTAATTGCGGTTGGAGGAATTTTTGGAATTTGCGCTGCTCTTCTGTTATCGATCATGGGAGCTTAACGTTGCCGGACTTTAGACGGAGCAGTGTCCACTTGCTATGACGTAGTCACATAGTGGTGGCGTCGTGGGGAACTCTGAGCTTGTGATTGGCGCTTCACCATCCATGGATGAACGGAAATCGATGGCAGCCTTAGAGCCACAAGCAGTGCGCAGCGTCGGCGATCACGGCATCAGCGGACCCAGAGTGTCGGTGGTCCTAGCGTTGCGGCGAGGAGGGACGCGGAGTCGGCGATGGCTTTGGATTCCCACCCGGTGCCTCTGCTGCCTCTCCATCCTCCTTCAGGTGATATAGACTCCGGATTGCAGCTGCTACGTCTCTGCGCGATTCCTCTGGTGCGCGGAGGTGTCGCGAACAACGGCTAGACGCGATGACTGGCAATGGTGGTTGCTGCAACAAATGGAGAACGGCACATTGGAAACAAAGATGTTGCTTTGGAAAGTTGATGCAGTTTTCCTGCTTCCTGGTACATTTCCTATTAAAGTGTTTTTTGCAATTTTCCTCTATTCATCATATATTTGGTTGGAAATTGCGTGAGGATAATGAATTTTCTTTATTTACCATATATATTTGTTTGCCTTATTTAATACTTAATTACATATTAATCTTTGTACATGGTAATTATGTGATTTAAATATTGCCAGCTTAATGTTACCTTGATTAATATTATATATTATTTTTGGCAAATGGTAAATATATAGTAATATTATACATATTAATTTTGGTAAATGGTAATTATTTGGTTTAATATTGCATATTAATAGTACCTTAATTAATATTGTATATTATTTATGGCATGTAGAAAATGTATGGTAATTGCTTGTTTTGGAATATTAATGCCATTTAATTTTTTCCTTCATTGTGGTATTAAATTCATAATTAAATTATTATTCAATTTTGAACAAATTATTAAGTTTTAATTTGTTTGAATTTTAATTTTAATATTGAATATTCGGTTTAAATTGTATTTAGTGTTACAATTTAAATATTTAATTGTGGAGTTTGAGTTCGTAATATGCATAATCTGAGCATGCTATATATGTTTTTTTTTATTGCACTAATTATATTATTTGATTGTTATAATTATGCCTTTAGAAAAGCATGTTCATTAAAATTGAATTTAGAGCCTTTTTTAGGACTGAATTAATTGCTTATTATGCATGATTTAGTACCTTTTAGGTGAATTTAGTGCCTTTAAGAATAGATTATGTATATTCTTACTCTTTCAATCAATACTCCATTTCTTTTGGAGGATTTCAAAGCACATAACGTACATAAAACTCTTCATAGTACTACCCTATTTAAAGTCTTATCCTTAGGTCAATCTACATTTATATAGATCAACCAAACGATTTTACTTCAAATATGAGAACACATGATTTAGGGAAGTTTCTTGGGGAGGAATACTAGTTCCCTGGCCCTGGCTTTCTGGCTCAAACCACCATATTGCTACTAGTCCCCTTGCGATGCTACTCTGTCTAAGGAGTTGGTTTTTAATGTAGTCTTAGCACCAACCAACTTTCTTGGGAGTATACCTAATGATTGTCTATCATGTTTTGGTTTAATTTGTTTGATTAGGCTTTAAATACCCTTGCCATTGTGATTATGTTCAGTTTTGGTCAGTTAAATAGTAGCTACAACATCTTTAATTTACTGAAATTTCATATTAAGGATTAATCACATAAAGTTTAAGCAAGAAACCTTGTAGTTAACTCTGCGTTATATAACGAAATTTAGCCCACGGGCAATTTTGTTATATTTAAAGGGTTAATTAGGATAAAATACTAAACTATGATTATAATTTGCCGTTTTGGTAATATTATGTACTTCAGTTACTCTCTCTTAAGAAGGTGCCTTACCATAATTGGTTGTCAATTGTTAAATATTAATGGTGGTTATAATGTTGATTATTACCATCAAATATGTTAATTAATGAAACCTGATGGATCTCAGCGCTGCACTATGCTTACTTTCCAGGGGGTCGGTCACCTATCCCGTGACTGCCGAAAGTCAAGCACGCTTAACCACAGAGTTCTTTGGCTACCTGGTTGCCATATCATACTTAAAACCAATTGGTGATAGGTAGGTGGACATTAACCATTTAACCACATCCCTCCATGGTAAGCCACAGCGCCACGTCTCGAATCGAGCAGGGGCTGAACTCGGCCAACCCCGCCGACGCCCAACAAAACCATTAATATTAATATGGTATTCAGTTATAAATCCTGAATTGTTTCCAATTAAGTTTATGTGACAGTGTTCCAGTTAAGAAAATATTTTGGTCATTATTATATTCTTGGCATTTTTCGGACTTTAAATTTTATTAAGTTTCAAAATTATATCCGAGAATGTTTCTACAGTTAGTGGTTTTAACTATTGTTTTTTTATATTTAGTCTCCTATTTAATGTTATAATAATATTATGGCTATTGCGTTTTTATTATTTGTAATTTGCCATTAATGATAATAATATTATTAATTGGGTTATGGAGAATCAATTCAGTAATTTTGGAAAGACATATTTACTAAGGTAACTGGCTATTGCCACTAATCGCATAATTCTTTAAGTTCTTTGAATTATGATTTTAGTACGTTAGACCCATAATTGATTAAGTATGAATAAAGAATATTTAGTGTAAAATTCACACTTTCTAGTTGGTTCATACTTTTCAGTTAGTTTTATACATTCAATCACATTAAGTGCATAATATTAAGTTTAATTATGCAATTTTAGTTTGTGAGAGTTTGATTTACAAATGACAATATATACTTTTGGTTAGATATTGTTGGAATTTGTAAATTCGGTCTATTTCTCATAAATTTGATCTTTATGTATTAAACCATTTTAATGGGATTAAAGTTTGAAATTTCAAAGTATATATTTATTACTTTACTATTCAAAAATTTGGGTATCTTTGGTTTGGACTCATTAGAGTTTGAATATTAAGTTTATGCTTTAAAAGCTTATATTAAAAATTATCTTAAGTTATGCGATTTGTTTAGAATATATGAGTTAAATGCCTACTTTTATGCATATTAATTTGTCCAACACATAATATTTTGTTATGCAAAATATTTTTTTATTATGCCTTTAGCAATGCATAAATTTAGGATGGAATTATATTAGTTCCTAATTAAATTGGACTTATGCATAAACTTTAGTTACGGTAGTGCCTGAACTTAGCACATTTGGTCAGTTGATTTAGTTCACCCATTTAAGCTTTAATCATAGGTGAACAATGCAATTTTGGTGTATACCCTCCAAATTTGAGGTTTATACCCCCACACAGTTATACACTTATACATTGAGTGCATATGAATTGAGGAGGCATACTAGTTTTATGGCCATGACTTAAGAACATCTTGTGCCACTAGTCCCATTAAATATCATATATTCGGATTTTCTCATCACGATCTGGTATAATCTGTTTATTATTTTTTTTATTCCTTGCCAATGTGATTTGATTTCGATCAGTTCATTAAAGAATAGCCATAGTATCTTTAATTTACTGATTTCTCTTAAGCTTGAAACACATAAAGGTTAGGCATTGAATTGATAATTGTCTAGTGATCCTATAATTTTAATTTGGTTGGGGAGTAACCACAACATTCTTTAATTAGTTAAAATTATATATTGAGTGGTTTATCTTGATCACATAAAGTTTTAGACAAATTATTTGTAATTAATTGTATTTAATATGATGGAATTTAGCCCACAAGCAATTTCGTTATATTTGTATGATTAATTAGGATTAAATAGTGGACTATGATCATAATTTAGCCCACAGGCAATTATGTATCGGAACGTAGTTTAGTAGTTTTATCAATAATGATAGAAATAAATAAATTTATTTATTTTATGGTTATTTGTAAATAATTTACATCTCTATCATAACGTTTAATTTTATGATGCAAACTTTAGATCATATTTCTTAATTTACCCACAGGGATTAAGAAAAGGAACATGATTTCTTAAGCTTTATCATAATAGTTGTAATGAATCTCGTTGATTAAAACTTTAGCCTACAGGCAAGCCTCATATCACTTGATTCTTCAACTCATTTGATAATTGTTTTATCATAAAATTTCAGTTGGATCTAATTGAGTAAAACTTTAGCCCACAGACAAGTTTTATGTCTCTAGATTCTTCTGTCTATTTAATAATTGAGATGAAATTTTATCATAAAGGTTTTAATTGGATTTGATAGAATTAAAACTTTAGCCCACAAGCAAGTTTTATGTCAATAAATTCATCACTCATTAGATAATAATTTTATCACAATTTCTTAGAATTTATAAATTTAGTTCAATTATACTTCTAAGTTTTCATGGTTTGCATTGGCAAAACATGTATTTAGTTACTTCCCAAAATTTAACCACCTTTATTAATTATTTCACGAATCTTGCTTGGTTATTTGGACTAACTGTAGTAAGTTATGTGATATATTCGATATACCTATTTTGGTTTCCAAGAATAAAATGTACCTCTTCGAGCCAAATTCCAACTTGGTTTTGGAAAGTGTATTTTATTATTTTAGTATGTCCAACTATGGTGGGGAGTCATGTCCTCATTAGTTATTACTTTAGTTGGATTGGAACCAAATATTGATTATTTAGTATGCCCAACTAATGGTGGGGAATTATATCTTCATTATTTAGTTGGTCAAATCAATTCTATGTACGTATATCATTAGTTGGTCAAATCAATTCTGCTGAAGAATATTTTAATCAGTGGGAGTGATCATTTAGAAAAAGATCATTAAGATGCTCCACTAAAGATTCCACAAGTATCAATATTGTATTTGTTCACATAAATTCATAAGTTCAAATAATTGAACATTTGATTGTGCAACATATTTATGACAATGTTGTAAGAATATTAAGGAGTTTATTAGAACAAAACATTTAACTTGTGATACACTGTTATTTAAATAAATTCTTTAGCATTTAATAGAGTCTTTAGATTCTTCAAAATTGATCCTGGGCCATTTTGATTTATAAGGGCTCAAGATAATTTTGCAAGACATAAAAGTAAGACTCATAATGTTCAGTTCATTATAAAGTGGACCTTGAAGTTATTTGGGAAGTTATGGTGTATATTTAAAATTCCACATTTATGGACTTAGAATTTTAGTTTATTGTCTAAGTTGTTGGAATGCTTCTATGACTAAACTATCTTTTGGCTATTTTGATGAGTGGGAGTGACAGACGTGTCAACTTCAAGCTCTTGGCCTTTAGAGGTAGTGCTTAAGTTAAGTTATAAAACTAGTCATGGAACATAGTTAGCATTATGCTAAGAGATCTCTACTTAAGACATAGTTAACATTAAGGATCTTAGAGATCATAAAGTGTACTCTTTAGTACAATTTGGATGATTTTCTCTTTTAAGTTGCGCATATATTTTATTTTGAGAAACATCCCTTAAGGTACCAAAAATAAATGTTGGGTTTGTTCATAAAGGACTTAAGTTGGGGAATAAAAATGCATGTGATGCATAGAAGATATTACTCTGTCGAGCAGAGGACATATCGCTATGATTCGTGTGTTTTGTTCTTTGATGAGAGTTGTGCTAGTACTTGCACCAAGTGGGAGACTGTAACACTTTTCCCTAATACAATATATATTATATCAATCATTATTGCATGGACCATGGTCCACACAATTGTGTAGACCATATATAAAATGTACATTTTTAATATATTAAAGGTACATTATTTTTGTACATAAAGTCCATTATTTTAGGGTACATTATTTAAGTACTGAAAGTACAATATTTTATATATACTATGAAATAATGTACCTTCAGTACAACAATAATGTACTTTTAGTATAATAAAAATGTACCTTATATTCATGGTCCACCCAATAATTTGCCGCTGGCTTTAATAATGTGGTGCAAGTAGACTAGGCCCATTAAGCTATAGGTTGGATTGGACATCTAGGTTTAGTCCAATCCACCATATGCCTATATAAACCTGCATTGATGGGATGCAGGACTGGCAATCATATAATACCTACAGACACGGTACTCACACTGCCTAGAAAATACCAGTACACCATCTAGGGTTCTGAGTCAAGTGTGAGACAAAACGACTAACACAGGCAACACAACAAGGCATCAACTATGGCTGGAGATCAACACGATCTATGCTTCCGCTATTACGTGGTTAGGTTACTCGTAGATTCATTCTGTATATGTTTAGATAGTATTATTGTTCTTACATAAAATAAATGTGGATGGTAGCTTTGACCCTGTTTCTAATAAGGAAAGCTACGGCAGACTCGCTAGGAACGAACAGGGGAATGGCTGAGAGGACTCACTTACGGCATCGGAACCTGTCAAGCACAAACGGCTGAAGCATGGGCGTTACTCAAAGGCATACAACTTGCAAAAATTCTGGGTGGCAAACAAATTTGTTTGGAGAGCGATTCAAACGAATTGTGGATGCGATCACCCAAGGGACGGGTTTCAGAAACCTAACGGATAATATCTTGCATGCATGTAGGCGCGAACTCATGAATATTGAGCTATGGCATCTCGCTTTTACCCCCAAGAGAACTCAATACTGCAGCTGATACCTTAATTGGCTAAATCGACAGTCGGCCAAAGGGGCATTACCCTTCTTAACCATCCCCCCGAGGCCATACAGCAAATCCTTGAAGATGATAGGTTTGGCATCCTAGTTTGGCGCCAGATGGACGATACAATATTGTAATAGGGTGTTCTAGGGGTGGGCACGGGTCGGGTTCGGGTTCGACCCGTGCAAATAATAGGCACCCAAAGTATTTCGGGTCTACTCTTTTACAGTCCGAAACCGAACCGAAATTTTTCGGGTACTTTTCGGGTTCGGGTGTTTCGGGTACGGTTTGGGTCGGGTCGGGTCGGGTCGGGTTTAGGAACCCGAACTTTTACTATTTTTTTAAAAACTTTGAAATTTTTGGAAATTTATATCTATGTAAGAAAATTCTGAAAACAGATGCAAAATTTAAAAACAAATCTATAAGATACTCCGTAAAATATGCAGAACAATAAATACGGTGCACTACAACCCAAAAGGGCAAAATACATTACCTAATTAATTATAAATTTACAATAACTAAAAGAGACAAACTAAACAAAGCTTAGTGAAATAAGATTGAGGGAAAAACTAAGAGTTCTGTATTGATCCAGAACTAAGCAAATATTGATCCAGTGATCTGCTGGTACTCATTTGCCTGCTAATCAGAAGTCAGAACCCCCTACAACAAACAACAATAAAAGTATAATGCAGCCAGTTAGTAAACAAAAGCATTAGACTATCAAAAGGACAACAGAGCATATCAAATTACCATTTCAAATTTGCATTTTAAGATAATCTAAGGGGAAACTAATAAAAGTATCCCAAAGCATTAAGGTATATAATCAAAACTCATAAAAGTCATAAATTCAAGAATTAAGACTTTAACAATTACCAGTACATTCATAAATACATAAAATTCAAAAAAAAATATATAAGGCTTTTTCCTTTTCTTTTCTTTTTTTTTTTTTTTGCAAAATTTAAGACTTAAACACTACATTCATATATAATCACATTTTAACATATATATACACATATAATCACATTTTCACACACACACACACACATATACAGATAACTCAATTCAGTAATGTTATAATGGAGCATGGATAGTGAAAAACTTAGACTTCCGTGTCCTAGGTATAAGATTGTAAAAGAGTCTTCCAACTATTAAATCTAATTACTAGATTTGTTAGATGACCTTTAACTATTTACTGAACTAGTGCAACGAAACGAACTCAAAGTATTAAGTAGTTAATGTATAAAAAGATAATAAAGCAGGAAGAACACCGAGAATTGGTAACCCAGTTCGGAATCTCTATTCCTACGTCTCGGGGGCATCACTCTGATTGCCCAACTCTTCATTGATCAATTCTGAAATTGTACCACAAGTTTACAATAGAGAATCACGTGGTAACTCTAGAAATCTTCATCATCACCATTCTAGAGTTCAACCTTGAAGAGTTGAAGAATACTTGATCTCCCGATCTTCTTGAATTGAGGCTCCCCCTCAATTATAGCACAACTGGCGTTCATAGTGATTGCTTGCCCAAAACTTCATGAGGAAGATGCATCTTGAATCAAAGGTAAGCTTTGTCAAGATTTCTCGTTATCACATGTGAGGAAACTTTCACATTCAGATCTTTTGTATACTCTGGAATTGAATAGTTAATATCTCTGGGAATTTTTCCTCATATATATCTTGCCCAGATTCGGTTAAGTTCGTTGAAGCCTTCGTAACTGACTCTGATTCCTCTTCTTGTCTTCCTTGTCTTGGTTCAGTGTTTCGTTCAGTAAGCTGTCTTTAAAGTCTTCTAAGTCTTCTGAGCCTTTTGCTGAACTACAGGAAACCTAATACATCACAAGAGAACCTGTTTTTGAACTATCTGCTGAACTAACAAAATTGTCACAAGGACTTGTTACAACTTAGGGGGTTTCACAAATATTTTTCTTTTCTTTTTAGTAATTTTATTAACAATCTCCCCCTTTGTAGCAAGTTTCTTGGCAATTCACAACAATCTTCCTAAAACATCAGTGATAGTTAAAAACAGCGTTCATTCAAAACATAGTCCAAAAAAAATAGAATCAAACCAACAAAATATGAGGATGATTATATCATCATACAAAACAAAAGGACCATAAACTAACTAACATGAGACCCTATTACAAATAATCCATTGGCAGAGCAGGTGGGGTCTTCAGGCTATCTTTCTTCATCAAAAAAAAAATACCAAGTAACCATAGAATCATAGTAACCAAAACCATAGTAACTAGTGTTTAGAAGGTTGTTCCAACTCCCCCTATTGCCAGGAACTTGTGAATCTGTAGCCACAAGACTCCTTAGCAGGACCAAGTAGAAAAGGCAACCCAGGTATTAGAAAAGAATCAATCAGATTCTGAGAACTCATCCTCCTGGCTGTTTGTAGTGGAATCAGCTTCAGGTGCAATGATTGGATCAGTGGGTGTTTCAGCGACAGTAGCAGTCATTTCTTGGTCTCTCAATCTCAATTGTTCACGTAACTGCATCTCAATTGTTCTCTTTTCAACAAGTATCTGTATGATCGTGTTAAGATCTCTAATGCTTTTATCAAGGTGCTGGGCTGTGAGTTTGCTGGTAAACGGTGCATCAAGGTTCAGAGCTGGGGCTGAGCTACTTGCATGTTCTGGAAAGATGTCAAGCACATGAGTTCCTTGTTTGAGTCTGGCATCAATTGTTCTAACTTGTGGGGCTTCCATAGGCTCATTTGGCTCAGGTCTGAATCCTTGCGAACATAGTACACCATAGATTGTGCAGGGGAAAGGTAGTTTCACTTTGCTTTCCTTTGACTCTGGTTTCCTGAAAGAGGCCACATGTTTGAAGATTATATCGCCTAAGTCAACAGGAATACCTCTTCCGATTTTGTAGATCAAGGTGGCAATGAGTAAGTTTAATCCTGCTCTGTGTTCATTCGACATCCAATTTGTCATGGCTATTTTGTGTAGAATTGCATACTTTGTTGTCAAGGATTTTGCAGGTAGCATGTTGGTTTCTGCAGGCCAATAGTTGTATGTTCCCCTTGTAATGACCTTTGTGATGGTGTTTGCTCCAATGACCGGGTCCTCAATATCACTTGCATCAATATCCAGATACTTGTTGATGGTGCGAGTATCAAAACTGTACTCATTTCCTCTTAGCCAAACTCATCTATACTATAGTGATCCAGCCTCCTTGATGCTCTTCATTAGGTTGGCATAGAATTCCTTTATGGCTATAGGTGGGTAGCTCCTTTGGGTTGTGACAGACTTGACAAGATTCAGCTTTTCGAATACTGGCATGAGTTGACACTCAGACTTGAACTTTTTAACATCAAGATACCTTTCGCTCAAGATTTTCCTTTTGTTTGTGGAGTCCCATCTTGTTGCATACTCATCAGATATGAATTGAGGGGTGATTATTTCAAGGGGTGTCACAACAGAGACATCCGGCTGGCTTTCAGGTTGTTGAGTTAGAGTGGTGTTCTTCTTTCTCTTCTTACTTGCAGTGGTTTTCAGGGGGACATGTTGTTCAGCAATTGGCAGTTTTCTCTTTGTTTTTCAAGCTGGTGAGGGGGTTTCCTTTTCCTGTTGAGCTGTGGATGATCTGGTTTTTCGCCTTGTGGCAGGGGCAGGAAAAACTTGAATCTTTGCCACAGGATTTTTGTCAGCTTGGTCTTCTTGGATCTTCTTCTTTCCTTTAGCCTTTTCTTGGTTCTTCTTCACTTGTGACAAAGGCAGATTGTCTTCTTCATCAGTCAGTTCTGCAACTTGTATTTCTAGAGGATTTCCTGTTTCAAACTCAAAGTCTAACGGAGAATCATTAATGGGGTTGGTAGGAGTTATTTCTGGATTTGGTTCAGGTAGAGGTTCAGACCTAGTTTCTTTAGTATGTGAGTTTTCTGACTGGATGGGAAGAGGAGTTTCAAACTTTTGATGTTCAGGGTTATGTGTGTGTGTGGTTTGTGATGATGGTAGAGATAGAATTTGATCTTGTGAGGGTTTTGTATTCTGAGGGATGTTCAAGGGAATAGACAATCTATTTGTAAGAGAAGTTGATCTTCGGTGTTCATCCATGATGTTAAACAGATTGAGTTTGGAGAATAGTGAAGCAGGAGGTTCAAGTTGATGGGGACCATATATTACGGCAGACTCTGGGTCGACATTATCAGGCACAGGTGGATTTTTATTAGAAACAGACAGTTTATCAGGTTCATCATCTATTGGTTCTTGTTTTACAGAGACTAGAGGCAAAGGTTTTTCTACAGTAATATTTTCTGGGTTAGTTTCATCCTCAGTATCCGATAGAACAATAATATCCTGAAAATTTTGTTAAAGACAGAAACTATGTTGTTCATGTATATTCATTTGTTGAATAAAACAGATAAAGAAGGAGGATGTTTCAGAATAAACCTCAAGATCCTTGGCCTTTGTTGTTTCTCCTTTCTCGAATGCAAGTGGTTTGAGAAATCCTTTCTAGTAGTCTAGTTGCTCTGCCCTCGAGTACCACAACCAGATTGGTTCTCCTCCCGGAGGCTTTATCTTGTTGTTGATTATCATGACCATCTCTCGGGATGCTTGATGTTGAATCTCAGAGGGATATTTGTTTGTGAGTCTGGAGAAATCAAAGTATTGAGTTTCATCTTGATCCATTGTAGAGCTTTGCTTCAAGGTTCCTGGTTTCGTGTAAGGTTTGTGAGAGGGTTTGCAGCTTTGAGAGATTTGCAAGATCTTTTATTTCCCCTTATCGCGACTGGATTTTCAAAGGTCGAAGGACTCCATGATGACTTGCTTTTTCGGGTCACGTGATGAGGCATGAGGAGAGTGGGAGTCGTGCAGATTTGATAATTGTCATTTCCGAAATTAATGCTATAGCAGTTTGGTCAGTCGGGTGCACTGTTCTTCAGGGATTATATGCTTATCAAGACAGATATTAGTATAGTGCGTAGTAAAAAAAGGATATAACAAAAAAATTAAAAGAAATAACTTGAGATGAGGACGAAAGGGTGTCCTACTTACTACACTAGTTCGGTGGACCATTACACATACCAAGTTCTGATTTTAGGATGTTGAATATGATCGGATCCAGTGCCTTTGTAAATATGTCTCCCAATTGTTTGTCTGTTGGTATGTAGTGCAACTTAATGTCACCACTTTCCACAAGATCCCTGATGAAATGATGTCTGATATCTATATGCTTAGTGCGGGAATGCTGGACAGGATTTTTGGCAATATTGATAGCGTTGGTGTTGTCACAGTGAAGATCAACACTACTGAACTTTAGTCCATAATCATTCAGCATCTGTTTCATCCATATGAGTTGAGTGCATCAACTCCCAGCAACTATGTATTATGCTTCTGCAGTAGATAATGAGATGGAGTTTTGCTTCTTACTGAACCATGAGACAAGGTTTTTGCCTAAGAAAAAGCACCCTCCTGATGTACTTTTTCTGTCCTCCAAATTTCCTGCCCAGTCAGCATCACTGTATCTAAGTAGTTCAGTCCCTGAGTCACGCGAATACCATAGTCCATAATTTACAGTCCCCTTAACATATTTGATGATTCTTTTGACTGCATTTAAATGTGCTTCCCTTGGGTTTGCTTGAAAGCGTGCACACAAACCTACACTGAACATTATATCAGGTCTGCTTGTTGTTAGGTACAGTAGACTACCAATCATACTTCGATAGAGTTTGCTGTCAACAGGTTTTGAGTCGGAGTCTTTTGATAGTTTTACAGTGGTGGAAAGAGGTGTTTTAGCCTCCTTAGCGAGTCAAGACCAAACCTTTTGACCAAGTTTTGGGCATATTTGGTCTGCGACAAAAACAACCCTGTTTCCATCTGTTTTACCTGTAGACCCAAAAAGCATGTTAATTCCCCTATCATGCTCATCTCAAACTCCTTTTCCATGACTTGAATAAACTCCTTAACATTTGCAGGGGATGTTGAACCGAAAACAATATCGTCTACATAAACCTAGGCCACAGTTATGTGACCAGTGGTCTTTTTGACAAACAGTGTTTTGTCTGCTCCACCGCGGATGTACCCATTTTTCAGAAGATATTGTGTGACACCCCAACCTTTCACAAGCTGAGATAGATAAAACTCAACACAACAACTGCCTATCTCAACCAAAACCATAACATAGCGGAAGCGAATTAAAACCTAAGGGGCATCATGCCACATCTAGGTAAGATAACACAACCTATATGCACAGGCTAACCATAAGAACTGAACTGTCATGCATAGATAAATCCTCGAATCATGTTTAAAACATCCAACAACTAAACCAGAGTATATGAAATCTCAAAATGGCACACAGGCCCGAAACACAAGTCTAAAAACATAAAGCCTAGTCTACGCATCCTCAGATAGGTGTACACTATCGCGCTCGCGCATAGACTTTAAGGCAAACCTGGAAAAACACACAAAGAACCATTAGCAAAAGACTGCTAAGCAACCACCATTCACACCCGCAAGGAAGTATAGATATACATAAGCTTGTAAATAGGTTTACACACCCATATAGAATATAAACACCAACAAACTGTTCATTAATTCAAAACGGATACTCAACAACAATAAACTGAACGAATCATAAACCAAGACTCATCCAAACGAAGCCAATATTCAATAACGAGAGTATAAGACTACGAATCCATAAACAAGATACCAACTGAACAACAGCCATAAAGGAACCAACCAACCATAACCAAGAACCACAAGATATAACCGAATAAACACAAGGAACTCACGAAAACCAAGAACGAATTCCCAACTCCAACCTCCAAATCCTCACACCAACCATCATACCAAGTCAAACCCACAGTCAGAAGTCAGGTACGCAGGGGTAAAAACCCAATCACAGGGACCGAAGTCCAATCACAGGGGTAATGAACCCAATCACAGGGACCGAAGTCCAATCATAGGGGTAGAAACCCAATCACAGGGACCGAAGTCCAAAGTCAGAAGTCAATAGTCAATAGTAGCACAGTTAGTTCACCCATCAACCTCCAAAAGATACCCAAGAATCCGCCACCACATACTCATACTCCAAACTCAGCCCAAAACAACCAAACAAAGTGTTCATCTCAACTATGAAAACAAACCAACTCCCAGGTAAAGAATTCAAGGATTCACTAAAGCATGAGTACAAAAGAGGAACCAAAAGACATGAATCAAGACTCCAAAGACATGGTATAAATACCCAACAAAAGGCATGAATAAATACTCCAAAGACATGGGAAAATACCCAACAAAACACTCCAATAATATTCCGAACAAAGGGGAAACAAACAGACAACAACAACCCAAAACAGTCTCTGGAATCAAACTCCCAGAGACCTGGCGAAACTCCCCCGGCGGAACACAGTCCACCGCCAACCTCCTCCGCACGAAGGGAACGGAGCCCCTTGGCGGACCACCCTTCACCGCCCATCATCTCCGCCTTGGCCTTGCGGAACTCCCCAGCGGGTCACATTATTCCGCTGGGGTCCTCCGCAAGGTCAAACTCCCACTCCCAATACCCAGATTATGCTCAGACCCGAGAGATCGTTCCAGAATGCAAGATCATATCAAAACACACCAACATTTCATCTAATTAGAGGCCAAAAACATGGAAATCCAAACCAACAAATGATCATAACAACACTAGGCAAAAGATCAAGATACAAGATCATGAAATCCAACAAATACAACCAAGAATATGGCTAATAACCAAGAAATTTCAGGATTTCCAACACCAAATAATATCATATAGAATGAGAGTGTAAAAATAGATTTTGATGGACATAGTGGTTACCTTATGAAGCTCTTTTCCACCCAAGCTAAGCCTCAACAAGCTCACAAAGCCCCACCACCTTCTTGATCATCTTTTACCCAAAGAACCCCAAAAGAAACACATAAGAACATGCATAAAGACTAGTAAAACCATAAGATGCAAAGGATATTCTTAGCTAGATGCACTTACCCAAACTTAAACAAGCCTAAAGGAGCAATCTTGACTTGAAAACTTGAAGGAGAAATGAAGATCAAATTTGGAGGAATTTGGAGAGAAACTGGCGTGAATAGTGAGTGTAGGGAAGAGAGAGAGTGAAAATCTTTAGAGATTTTTAGTCTTGAATATATATACTACAATACATATAATATATTAGGGTGGAAGACTTAATAGGAAATGGGCTCCATTCTTATATTATATATGCTTACAAGAATATAATATGTACAAGATTAATAAGTTGGGCTAGGAAATTCATCTCTTACAATTAAATATATATTTAGAATAAAGAAAGCCCATAAGATGTCTTAAAGACATTATACTTATATATTTATTAAGGAATTGGGCCATTGTAAGAATACTTTTAATCATAAGAATTGTAAGGATCCAAATTGAATAAAATCCCTTACAAGAATAAATTCAAGAATTGGGCTCTTGATTAGAATAATTAATTTAGGCTCAAGAAATATATATATATATATATATATATATATATATATATATATATATATCTATGTATGAAATTGGAAGAACTAGCCCAATTAAAATAAATAATTTACCCAAGGAATTAATTATCGGTCTTACGGCTTGAACGAATTTACGGGGTGTTACATATTGTGTGAGCCGTTCATACCATGCTCTTGGGGCCTGTTTCAGACCGTAAAGGGCCTTTTTCAGTTTATAGACGTAATCAGGATAATGTGGATCCTCAAATCCTTTTGGTTGAGCTACGAAGATTTCCTCATTGAGAAGTCCATTCAAAAAAGCAATTTTTACGTCCATCTGGTTTATTTGAAAGTTCAGGATGCAGGAGACGGCCAACAGTAATCTTACAGACTCAAGTCTAGCCACGGGTGCAAAAGTTTCCTCATAGTTAATCCCTTCAATTTGTGAGTAACCTTGTGCCACCAGTCTGGTCTTATTTCTGGCCACATTTCCCTGTTCATCGGTTTTATTTCGAAAAATCCACTTTGTGTCGACTACATTTGCGTCTAAAGGGCATGGCACAAGATCCCATACCTCATTTCTCTCAAATTGAGCAAGTTCATCCTGCATAGCCCTTATCCAGTCTTCGTCTTGGAGTGCTTCTTTGTAATTCTTGGGTTCAAATTTTGATGTGTAACACGCATACCCAGATAACTCAGCTAGACTGCCTCTTAGCATTCCTCTGGTTCGAACACCGGCCGTAGGTGTCCCCAATATGTTCTCAGCAGGATGATTCTTTTGAACATGCGTGGGAACTTGCTTTGACAGTGTAGATGGATGGTAATCTATGTTTGACTGTTGTTCAGTGGCTGGTTCTGAGTCCTCTAGTTCCGATTCTAACTCAGATTTCTTGATCCCTTTTTCATCATCTGGCTTTCTTTGGTATTGTTCAAGATCAGCAGCTGGTAAATACTCACCAACTGTTTGCGGTTGATCATCCACAATTACATTGATAGATTCTTGGACAGTCTTGGTACGTTTGTTGTAAACTCTGTAAGCTCTGCTGTTAGGTGAGTACCCCAAGAATAAGCCTTCATCACTCTTTGGTTCAAATTTTCCAACCTTTTCTCTGTCATTTAAGATGTAGCATCTGTTGCCAAAAATGCGAAAGTACTTCAAATTTGGTTTCCTTCCTCGCCATAGCTCATATGGTGTATGCGACATCCCAGGTCTAAGATACACTCTGTTGATTATATGACATGCAGTATCAACTGCCTCTGCCCAAAAGAACCGAGGATGGTTCTGTTCTTTCGCTCAACTACTCCATTTTGCTGGGGAGTTTTCGGGGCTGAGAATTCATGACTGATTCCATTTTTGGAGCAAAAGTTCGAGAAGTACTGATTTTCGAATTCCCTACCATGATTCGACCTAATCATCACAATTTTACCAATATGCAATCCCTTTTCTTTTTGCAGCTTCAAGCACAGTTTCTCAAACTGTTCAAAGGTTTCTGACTTGTTTCTGAAGAACATTACCCAACAAAAACGAGAGTAATCATCAACACAGACAAAAATATATCTTTTACCTCCCAAACTTTCCACCTGTGTTGGTCCGATTAGGTCCATATGCAGAAGATCCAGACATGAAGAGGTTCCTATATGGTTGAAATGTTTGTGTGGGGTTCTGGTTTGCTTTCCCAGCTGACAAGGGCCACATACACCAGTTTCCTTAACTTTGAACTTTGGTACACCCCTTACACATTCATGACTTATGAGATGGTTCACATCTTGATAATTCATGTGCCCAAGTCTTTTATGCCAAAGATCTGTATTACTAGTAGTGGTGCTGCAACACAAGAGATTAGAAGACAGAATATAGCAATTGTCAAAGGATCTTATACCTTCCATAATAACTTTGTTCTCTTTGTCCTTAACAATGCATCGATCTTTCGTGAACCCTACATTCAACTTTTGGTCACACAACTGGCTGATGCTGATCAGATTTGCTTTAAGACCCTGTACCTGTAGTACCTTCGGTAGTGAGGGTAGTCCAGCTACATTGAGGATCCCAATACCCATGATGTCACCCTTAATTCCATCACCAAAGGTTACTTGTCCAGTATATGGAATCACATTCTTGAGAAATTCTTTACTGCCGGTCATATGCCTAGAACAGCCACTGTCGAAATACCATTTTCCCTGCTCTTTTCCAAAAAGCATAGAATAACAAACTAGATCAGATTTTCTTACCCAAACTTGACGACTAACTGGGGTGATCCATTTTTTCTGAAACTTGTCAGTTCTCTGGTCACTGTAGAACCTGTAACATTTCGGTCTTGTGTGGCCTTTCTTGCAGAAGTAATGACATGTTAGATTATATTTCCTCAAAATCTTCTGGTAGGTTTCAAAATTTGTCCAAGTGCTAGTACCTGCAGGGACAAACTTAGTAGTAAAAGAATTTTGAGAGTTCGAGTGTACCCCATACCATTTCGAATGTTGGGTGCTCTTCCAGAGTCAAGGATTTGATTGAGAGTTGATGTTGTGTTCATCAATTGGATTTGTTTCTTGTAGGCTTCTAATTCTGTTGAGAGCTTCATCACTTTGGAGTTGGACTTTGCTAGTCAGCATTCGTATCAACAACTTGTTTCTTCAAGGATTCAATGTTCTTTTCCAAGAACTCATTTTTAGAATTTGTGGTTGTGTGAGTCTTCAAGAGAATATCCCATTTCTTGTACAGTTTGATGTAGGATTGTTCAAAATCTTCATAAGGTATTTTATCTACATCTTCATGATCTGAACAATTATCCAAGTCCGAGTGAGATTCAGCCACAACTGCAGTAAATGCTACGAAGTTTCCTGATATTTCTTCATCTTCATCTTGAGCTTCTTCAGAACAATCTTCATTGCTCCAGGTTGTTGCCTTCATGGATTTCTTTCTTTTGAGGTAAGTGGCACATTCCACCTGAATGTGTCCAAAACCTTCACATTCTCTACACTGAATTCCTTTGTTCTTATTCTTAACTTCCCCTTGCTGCCATTGATTTTGTCGAGTCAAGTTTTGGTTTTGACCGAACTGATTGATTTGACCAAAGTTCTTCTGTTGATTTGGATTTGATAATATCCCGACGGTTCGAGATGAGTTAGACGAGGATGGAGCAGCACTGTTAGGTCAGTTTTGTTGATTCTTGCCTTCTCTGTTTCTCCGATTTATTTGTTTCAGAATCTTGGTGAAATTTCTTGTTATCATTGCCACAGATTCATCATCTAATTCTTCGCACTCCTCTTCTGAGTCACATTTTTCGGCAAGAAACGCAACATTCTTACCCCTTTTTGTGTTGCTGTCTTGCGATAGGATATCCATTTCGTATGTCCTTAGATTGCTCATTAATTCCGCAACAGATTTCGTTTCCCAACCTACACTTTCTTGAATTGCAGTGACTTTCATCCTGAAGCGTACAGGGAGGGATCGAAGAATCTTCCTGACCAGTTTATCCGAGGAGAATGGTTCCCCCAATACGGCAGCTTCGTTCTTCAATTCTTGAACCCTAGCATTAAATTCAACAATGGTTTCTTCATCTTTCATCCGTAATTCTTCAAATCTTGGGAGTACTTGTTGCATTTTGGTTTGTTTGATAGAGGAGTCTCCTTCATAAAGTTTTTCAAGAATTTCCCAGGCATCCTTTGCAGAGCTGAATCCAGCAATTAACCCAAATTGACCCTCATCAAGCGATCCAGTAATTGTGTTCAATGCCTTGTTGTTATTGTCACTATCGTTAATTTCTTCGGCGCTCCATTGTTCAACCGGAGCAAGAATTTCTGACTTGTCTTCTTGAATCCTTTTGGGGTGAGTCCACCCATGAGTGACGGCCTTCCACACATTCACTCCTTGAGCCTGAAGATAGATCTTGGTTCTCGCCTTCCAGTAGGCATAATTTGTACCAATCAGTTGGGGAGGTCTTGCTTGCCCTTTCATATCTTTTTTAGGAGACACAGCAGCCAATCTTGAGAAGAATGGTTAGTAACAAGGAAAACAGAGAGATTCAAAGGATCATTATCAAGGGAAAGATCTTGAGGCTGCGCTCTGATACCAAATGAAAAACTTAGACTTCCGTGTCCTAGGTCTAAGATTGTAAAAGAGTCTTCCAACTATTAAATCTAATTACTAGATTTGTTAGATGACCTTTAACTATTTACTGAACTAGTGCAGCGAAACGAACTCAGAGTATTAAGCAATTAATGTATAAAAAGATAATAAAGCAAAAAGAACACCAAGAATTGGTAACCCAGTTCGGAATCTCAATTCCTACGTCTGGGGGGCATCACTCTGATTGCCCAACTCTTCATTGATCAATTCTGAAAATGTACCACAAGTTTACAATAGAGAATCACGTGGTAACTCTAGAAATCTTCATCATCACCATTCTAGAGTTCAACCTTGAAGAGTTGAAGAATACTTGATCTCCCGATCTTCTTGAATTGAGGCTCCCCCTCAATTATAGCACAACTGGCGTTCAGAGTGATTGCTTGCCCAAAACTTCATGAGGAAGATGCATCTTGAATCAAAGGTAAGCTTTGTCAAGATTTCTCGTTATCACATGCGAGGAAACTTTCACATTCAGATCTTTTGTATACTCTGGAATTGAATAGTTAATATCTTTGGGAATTTTTCCTCATATATATCTTGCCCAGATTCGGTTAAGTTTGTTGAAGCCTTCATAACTGACTCTGATTCCTCTTCTTGTCTTCCTTGTCTTGGTTCAGTGTTTCATTCAGTAAGCTGTCTTTAAAGTCTTCTGAGTCTTCTGAGCCTTTTGCTGAACTACAGGAAACCTAATACATCACAAGAGAACCTGTTTTTGAACTATCTGCTGAACTAACAAAATTGTCACAAGGACTTGTTACAACTTAGGGAGTTTCACAAATATTTTTCTTTTTTTTTTTTAGTAATTTTATTAACAGATAGAATACCCTTACCTTGTAGCAATGTAGGCTAATCTAGTACTAATGCAAGTCTGGACTATGGACATCTCAATATAGTCTCAAGAAGAGTCAGAACTCACAACTTGTTGGTTGAAACTCTAGAAGTGAAACAGAGAGTTAAAATTAGTATTACACAACTTGAGTTTTATATCATTGCTTTTGAGACTAACAGAGTATACCAAAAAATTGGCATAATTGTATAAGTACAGAATTATGGTTACCAAATATTAACTGGGCACATCAACAAAACTACCCAATGTAAAACTACCACAGTAGTCTGAACCATATTTACTGAAGTTAAACTACCATTTTAACTGAACCATTCATCTACTTTAAAGATTAGGAACACTTCATCTTACAAATTACAGTTAATTTTCATTTTCTCATTTTCTGAAAAAAAAAAACAAAACTAATAAAAATTTATAAATAAAACCTTAGAAGAATTCAATAACATTAAAAACACTATAACACAGCTTTTTGTTGGAAAAAATTATACGACCAACTACAAAATTATAAAATAAATCTTAGTTAAATTAATACAAAAGAAACAATTTTAAAAAACATTGTAAAGTCTTAAAACATTAATTATGTGAGAAAATGGAAAAAAAAACTAAAATAATAGTAAAGTACCTCTTTCTCAAACTCAAAGCCTCAATGGAGATCTACCCGGATCTTTAAAGAACGAGATACTGAGAGGTCAAAGGAGACTTACCGAAGTGATTGAGAGAACAGAGAAGGCGGGATTCTAGAGTGAGAGACTGAGAGCCAGAGACTGTTGAGAAAATTTTACAAACACGGTTAAAACATATATTTCTAGAAAAAAAATAAAAAATAATAATAAAATACCTGTTAGAGTGTTGACGGCCTTGGCCTTTGCCTCAGAGCCTAGCCGACCGTCGATCACCGGAGAAGTGGAGGAATCTAAGCTCATCTCCCTATATCTACGTTGTGCTTAGCCCCGAAGGCTAAACTTGAGGGTGTGAAAGGTGAGAGGCGGAGTCTGAGGCTCTGAGCGGCGGAGACCAGAGAGGCAGAGACCGGTGAGGCGGAGAAAGTGAGAGACAGAGAGAGTGAGGGATGGGATAATGAGATGCGTGAGATATGAGAGGCAGAGGGAAGTCTCGAGAGAGAAAGAAAAGATAGAGGTGAAGTAGAGAGAGAGAGAGGACTGAGGAAGTGAGGATGCGGAGGGATGAACAGATCTGAGATCTGTAATCTGAAACCCTAAGACCATTACTAACATTTATATACTACCCATATATTTCGGGTTTCTGGTCGAATCCGAACTCAAATTTGTACATCCGAAATCCGAACCGAGTAATTAAGCAGTAGTGAAGGTTTCTGCGAGTTGGGCCCGAATCGGGTCGAATACGAACCGAATTATACTTTTTCGGGTCGAACACATGAAAATTCGGGTTGGGCCGGAAATATGCCTAGCCCTAGGTGTTCCCCTTCCACTTAATCCAAAAACAACAATAACAACAACAACAACAATAATAATTTGTTGGAATATAATAATAATAACATTAATAAAAAAATTTAATAATAATAATTTTTTGGAATATAATAATAATAATAATAATAATCTATATATATATATATATATATATATAAACAAAATCCTCCCAAACGAAATCCTATTTCCCTCCCAAAATATTGTACATTAAAACAATTAAAACAATAAAATAATATTAAAAGTACAATAATATTAAAACACGAAATCCTATAATATCAAAACATTGTTATGCATTAGGATTAGTAAATTGTTATAATATATATATATATATATATATATGTATATATATATATGTATATATATATATATGTATATATATATATATGTATGTATATATATTAACAAAATCCTCCAAAACGAAATCATATTTCCCTCCCGAAATATTGTACATTAAAACAATTAAAACAATCAAATAATATTAAAAGTACAATAATATTATTTTATTGTTTTAATTGTTTTAATGT
>NXFB01000335.1:14692-44285 GCA_002525835.2 Ipomoea batatas | reverse complement strand
ATTGCAATTCGGCCGAATTGCAATTCCCTCCAACCAAACGCCGTAATTTTGCAATTCGTTGAATTTAAATTCACCCCAACCCAAATTACATTGAACCAAACAGCCCGTTAAGAAATGTGGAGAATGGAGATGGAATATGAATTTGGAAGAGTAGATTTAGTAAACAAGTTTTTCATTTTTCATTTTTCCACTTTTCCAATTCTCCATTTTTCCAGAAAATCTTCCATTTTTTCATTTTGATAAACGACCCCGTAATATCTTTGAGGGTGATGACAACATCTTTTTATGCTTGCAATCTGATTTTCAAATGGAAGTTGAAAATAGTCTTAGAGCATATTGTGCTATGGAAACTGTTTTCCCTATTCTTTGGTTCTAGGCTCTATAATGTAGATTTCTGTTGGTTAGAATGCAAAATTTGCTGCATGTAGCAGTGTATTGTGCAAATGAATAGACGTTATAATCTCATGGAAGAAAATTGTGAGCATCTAGGATTATTCGATTAAATAAGATGGGAAATGGTGCATGTGATGTGAAATTTTAATATTACCCTCAAATTAAATAAACTTTTGAGTTTTGATGCTGACCGAACGGAGGGCCAAACTGATTAACATTTTTAAAGTTGAGAATTTTATTAAACAAAAAAAATTGATGACCAAATTGATAATTTCGCTATAGTCAATGAGTTATTTCAGTAATTAACTCAACTCTATTATTTATATGCTACTCATAACATTTTAAAACTAACCTAAAAAAAAAACCTCAATCCTCTATTCCTCTGTTCAAACCTTTTGTTGTACAGATAACACAAAGCAGGCACGACTGAAGAGTCGAGCCCATAGAAGACAAGTTGCAATGGCTTCCAGAGCGGTGGCATCAAGAGCGAGCCGAATCAAGACGAGGCTATTGTCTGCGCTGGAAGCGAGCCTAATTGAAGTGGAAGACGTCTCCTACCAGCATGCAGGCCACGTGGCCGTGAAGGAGAGCGGCTCTAATGGCGAGACCCACTTCAACGTGAAGATCGTCTCCGGCAAGTTCGATGGCCAGAACCTTGTGAAACGACACCGTATGGTCTACGATCTGCTCTCTGATGAGCTACAATCTGGACTCCACGCTCTCTCTATCGTCGCTAAAACCCCTAAAGAAGCTGGCCTTAACTGAAATTTCTGGGTATTATTCGATTTTGGTGAGTACTGCAAAAACCTTGAGGAATATGCTTTGCATCTTTTTCATTCTTATAAATCTTTATTTGTTATTTTGGTTTCTTAATTTTGTTTGCTTCTTGCAATTGTAGGGTGGATAGTGGGGAAAGGTTACAACCTTCGCCAATAATACGCTAATAAGAACATAAAAAGAAGGGATTAGAAAATAACTTGAAGTTCTACAGTATTGATCTTTTTAGAATTTATTAGGAATATTTATTCTAATATGGCATTATTTGAGCAAACCACTCTTTACTTGGATGTGAAGATCTGACAAAAATAAAATGCTGGAAATCTTACTTTCAATGGTTATCAGTGCTGAATTTTAGTGGTAACAGATTATTTTGGTCCTTTGCATTGACAGTGTGATTAAAATATTCTCTTCTGGGTTTCCTTCTGAAGCCTACTAGAATGAGAAACAAGGGTAGTTTGATCCTTAATTCACGATGATTGGTATTGCATTTTTGTTATTGGTTGATCCTCATATTGTTAAGAGTTTTTGGGGGGAGGAGTTCTACTTTGGTTCCAAGAAAACTGTAGGGATGAGGGAAACCATAGCATTCTGCTAATGAGGGTAGGACCCAAAAAAAAAATAATGCCTGCATTATGAGATATCTGAACCAAACAACTACCAATGTGTTATTTTGCTTATAATCTAGATATTTGAATAATGAGGGAAAACAACCCAAAATATTATTAAATGACCTAACATTTGGTTTGTCATTCTAGTTAAACCCAGACTTGTCTAAGTATAAAATAAAGCAAGCCTAACCAGATGACCTGGCAGGACCCATATAAAGTCAAGGATACAATTGAACAAGTATCCATAAGGCCATACGGCCATACCTAGCACACCATCATCCCACCCTCACAAATCCAAATACCCAGAAGAGAATCCATCTCTCCAAACCCTACTTCATATAAGTGGAATTGTTTTTCCTGAACTTTACTGAGAAACCTTCCTCACCTCTTGCTGCTACTGCCACTATGAAATCCCAAATGCTTGCCCCAGTTATTTACTGGTGTCAACCAATCAACCTCACAGAGATGGCAATCTCCATCAGTACACAAATATGTGCTGTAAATTTCTGTTCCATTTTCCTCCATTTTTCCTAGGTTTATTTGAGCTTTTTGTGGCATGTTATAACTGGGCAGCACTCCATACACCATTCAGGTCACATGTCTCAAATTTGAGGTAGATATGGGATACCGATGGTGATCTGTAAAGGGGAATAGTCTAGCAATAGTCTTGTATAGGAGCAGTTCTTGGAGTTCTGGAGGTGTGAAGCCATAGTTTTCAAATCAGTCTCACATGGGTTGTTTGGGGGAGGTGAAGTGGGTTTGACCTTGGGATGAATCTTTGGTGGTTTGTGGGTGATGGAAGTGCTAGTGGGTGCCTGCTGCCTGGGTTGTGAATTGGGAGTCTTGTGGAATTGTGGCCTGACAACCTGCTGTGGCTGTGTTAGTGTATTGTCCATTGGATGGGCTCTTTCTGGGAGGGAGAGAGCAGCGTCATGAACTCATTAACAAACTGGAATAATATGAAAACTCCCAGTTTGACACAGATTATTGTTTATGAGCACTACCATCTTGAACAACATGATACAATACTACATGAACCTTATATTGTATTTTCTCCATAATATGTCTTGCATCACCCCTCTTTTGCAACCCATAGTTTGCCAGATTATTTTTCATCTAGATAGGATCAGATGTGACCCATACTTGATAATCATTCAAGTACTTTTCAATAGTCAGTCACGTTAGCAGGCTTTAGTAAAAGTAAAATCAGCTTGAATCAGACTGGTTTTATCTTCTCCCTCCGACTTTTAAGTATGTAAATTTAATTTTCACAATTATAGTTCATTTTGCTACTGCTAGTTAATCTATAGTAAGACATGAGCAAATTGAACCTAGAAACACCACCTGAAAGCAACCATGTTGCATGGAAACTTCGAGAAGGTAGTGTTTTCCTATTTCAGATAAGTTTTGTCTTTGAAACTCACTAAAACTCTTCAGTAAATATTTCTGCCCCATTTCCTAATTAGTCAAAAGTTTCCAACAAATTTTCAGGATGTTTCCTAATTAATCAAAATTTCATAAACTTGTTTCCCAGGTCAACCCAGCCCAAATTTAAAAAAATTCTTCCACCCCAATTTTTATTATTATTAATTTTTTTAATCATGGGTCAAAATTTCAATGTATAACAAATGAAATTAAAACCTAAAAGATTTGTTCTTTACTTCTTTGCATTTTTGCCATTGCCATTTCCCTAGTCATTGCTTCGATTTTCTTTGGTCTTCTTTGATATTTGATGGAAGATGAATTTGACGACACAAGAACATTTCTTTAAGGATTTTATTTTTTAAAAAAAATTCTGTTTCATATTTTTGGGTCAAAATTTGCTTGCATGTAAACATTCTAAAAATATGAAATAGAAATTCCAATCATGGTTTCACTTGTTTGTCTGCAATTAAGTTGACACTAATGGGCTGCTATAATCTAAAGATTAAGAATAGTTTAGAGTTTGGACATTGCGTTTTTATTTTAAATTGACTTTGTTGTAATTGGTATTTAATATTTATTGGTAATTTGGTGCATTACTTTTATTTATTAGTGTGATATTTTTAATCTTGAAACTAATAGTAGATAATTACTCTGTAATATTTATGCATGATTAAGGAAAAATATTTGCAAATGTACCTTTATTATTTTAGAGTAATTTCCACTAAAGGTCCTCCGAGTTTGAGGCATTATCAGGCTACCAACTTTGGTCCTCAACTTACAAGCTCACAATAAGTCTTCCAACTTCTCTAAAGCTACCACTAATAGTCCAAATTCCACTAAAGGTCCTCTGAGTTTGAGGCACTACCAGCTTTGGTCCTCAACTTACAAGCCTACCACAATATAAGGGGTACAGTGAAATTGGAGGGCAAAGTAGTAACATTCACTTTTCTTTCCACTCTATAAGGATAACCTTAAAATAAAAATTTGCAAGGGATTGAGAGAACTGTTGTGTGAAATGGTCTACACTATGGGGAAAGTTAATTTTTTTTGTCTGTCAACAATCACGGATTCTAGAAAAATGTAAGTATATTTTCCTTTTTTTTTTTTTCTTTTGGTTTTTCCAGTAGATATATAATTTATATCAACAATTAGAGAAATTTTTTACACGTTTTTTTTATTTTCATAATTATGAAGATTTAGTAGAGTTAAACTATTATACCTACCATAGTTTTTACCAAGTACAATAAAAAAAATGAGTATTTAAAATTATGAGTTAATGTTTAGGGTTTACAATTGGGCAGTTTCATAACTATGAAAATCAATTGGTAAATTCTAACATTTGTTTTTAAATGACACAACTCCCTCAAAAAAAAAAAAAAACTTAAGAAAAAAAAAAGAAATGATTCGTGATTGAAATATAGTATTGGATATTATATTTAATCTATCAAAGTAATACATATATAATCCAAAATACAGAATATGCACATTTAGATCCAATAAGTGTGTTTCTAATTATAGTACAATTTTTAGGACTCATTTTCCTAAAAATAAAAAAACAGAGGACTATTTGTGGTAGCTTTAGAGAAGTTGAAGGACTTATTGTGGTAGGCTTGTAAGTTGAGGACCAAAGTTGGGAGCATCTCAAACTCAGAAGACTATTATTGGTAGCTTTAGAGAAGTTTGAGGACTTATTGTGGCAGGCTTCTAAGTTGAGAACCAATGCTGGTAATACCTCAAAATCGGAGGACCTTTAGTGAAATTTTCTTCTTCTTTCTCCTCCTCCTCCTCCTCCTAGATGGTCTAAAGAAGACCTTCAAAGCCAAATATTGTTTTATATAGTCTTCATAGAAATAGAAATATCTTATGATTTTTCCATGCCTTGGCTGCATATAGAAATCGTTTATATTATTTATTTTGTGTTTATAGCTGTTTTCATTGCCTAACTTCCTTGGATAGTTGAATGTGTTGTGCATCCCTCCGCTTTATTTATTTTCTGATTTGAGCAAAATTGATCTTGAATTCATGTTGAGGAGTAGTACTATTTTATGCTTCCATCAATTCTATGTGCTATTCCCTCTGAACATTCCTCTAGCAACATTTAAAGTGGGGTAACACTATGGGGGTGTTTGGGTAAAGCAGAAATCTGTATCAGAATGAGTTTTAGTGAAAGTGTTATATCTGCTTAGAATCATAACAGGAATGGAAATAAAAACAAAAAAGTAATGTAAAATTATTATTAAAACAAAAATAAGAGGAGTTGATGAGAACAATAGTTCTGGGAATGATCTTATTATTGATCAATCCATTGTATTTAAAGTACATGAAGATATGTATTTATAAGGATACAAAGAGTCGTAGGAAATGGTAAATGATATATTCTCAATAATACAGGGAGAGGGAGAAGGAATTCTAGTGTGCCTAGAATACAGAGTCCTAATAGAGCTCACTCAGGAACTCACTTGTCTCTCTATGTCGATATCTTCTGTGTATCTATATCTATTTCTCCCTCTATACCAAACAGCCTTTATGACTTCCTCCTTGCCTGTGAAACTAAAGTGTAGGAGTTGCGAGGACTTCAATCAAATTTCTGTAGTTTGCAGAAGTTCTATAGAAATTGGGAGAGCCCTGTGACTTGAGCTGTTGAGGATTGAATTATTAAGCATGAATTTAATAAATCATTGTGGAAAATAGCTAAAACAAGATAGGGTACGCAACAACAAAGTAATTTCTTTTTCTACTGTACTAAATTAAGTTCAATTTTGTTACCTTGAATTATAGTGATGGCTAGAAAGAAGTTGTTGATCCACGTGGTTCTTGTTTTCATTGAAACATCTTCCATTTTCAAATTCTAAATATTCTACTGTTAATGCAGGGTGCTTCTGCTTGAATGAAATGGAAGAGTTTAGGTGTAAAAGTTCATTTGCACTGTAAGGCATGCAGTCCTTCGTGGCATGTTCCAATTATTCCTAGTTTTAAGTGTTCTTTTCTTCATATCATCTAACTTGTTCTCAGGATATTGAGCTCTTCATGGAAATTGTGGTTATTTATCGTTAGATGCAGCTAGAAGTGTAAAAATGCTGTGATTTGATATTATTTTCCATACCAAATTTCCCTAAAGTGGAAAATGTAGTTGATATATGCCCAACTAGGGGTGTTAACGAATCGAATCGAGTCAAATACTTCAGTATTTGATTCGAATTCGATTATTTTGATGAGTATTCGAATTCGAATTCGTTTAGTGTTCGAATCCTAAATTCCGATTCGTATTCGATTCGAACAATTTATTCGAATATATTCGATTCGACTCGAATATTCGAATTCGAAATGACTATCTTAATTTTTTTTTATCTAAATTTTTCAATAAATTAAGATAAAATATAACAAAAATTGCCGCGGCCATGAAGATTGTTGCCATCGCCGAACGACAGTGCCCGTGAGGACCCTGCCTTGCTGAGTTGCTCTCCTTGTTGTAGTGCTTCCTTACCACGACGGTAGTCTGCCGTGAAAAGGGGAGGACAAGAAGAGGGAGAAGCAGTTGGTTGAAGAGGCGAAGTTAGTTCCTTTATATATATATATATATATATATATATATATATATATATATATATTCGAATACTATTCGAATCGAATCTATCCTGATTTGTATTTGGATTTGAATAACATTCGAATCAAAATGTGTATTCGAATTCGGATTCGTATTTGAAATATTCGAATTCGAATATAACTACTCGAATTCGAATCACGAATCGAATCAATATTATTTGATTTGTTTACACCCCTATGCCCAACATCTACTAAAGTACTAATTGAATAAGAGCGAGTCTTCCTCAATTGTTAATTTTTTTCACAAGTTTTTAGGTTCCACCTAGGAGAGAAGGGGAAGCAAAAAGGAAAAAAAAAAAAAAACGTATGAGAAGTATTATGTTGTATTCAAAGTACTCAAATTATAACTGTTCAGATTACATAAATATATATACCAGTGGAATTTCAAGTATATTATGACAGACTTAAATCATCACTCAACTACATAGAGTCATAATACTCCCCTCAAGCAAAGGGTATATCAATAACCTGGGCCTAGCTAGAGGTTTGGTAAAGATGTTCCTTTGTAGAGATAAAGTTAACCTGGATGTCCCTTGAAGCAACTTTGTCCCTGACGAAATGGTAGTCTATTTCCACATGCTTTGTGCGAGCATGGAAGACTGGATTGTCACATATGTAGGTAGCACCAAGGTTGTCACACTAAAGCTTGGGAACTGGAATACTAGGTGCACCTATCTCACGCAGCAGGGAGAAAATCCAGACCACCTCAGCACATACATCAGCTAGAGCCTTATACTTAGCCTCAGTAGAGGACCTAGCAACCGTTCTCTGTTTCTTGCATACCCAGGACACGAGATTGGTACCAAGGAACACAACATAACCACTAGTGGATTTCCTGTCCTTGGGACATCCAACCCAGTCAGAATCAGAAAACGCATGTAGCTCAGTTGAAGTAGATTTCCGCAGTCGCAGGCCCATAGAAAGAGTGCCCTTGACGTACCGTAACACACGTTTCAAGTGTTCCTAGCGTGTGGTAGTGGGAGCATGCATGTGCTGGCAAAGAAGATTAACTGCAAAGGATAAGTTAGGCCTCGTGACGGTAAGTATTGCAACGCACCAACCAGACTCCTAACTGAGTAGGATCATCATACAAGTCTGTACTAACAGAGGAGGATGCTAAAATAGACAGAGGAGTAGCAAGAGGCTTGCAGTCTATCATACCAGCAATTTCATATGAAAGTACCAAGTAAAACGAGAATAGTCATTCACAAACAGTACAAAATAACGATAACCATCAGAGGACAAAACAGGAGCAAGTCTCCAGATGTCAGTATAAACTAAATCAAGTACATTCGAACTAACTGACTCAACTCGTGGCAATTGGAAACACACAGATATGCCCATTTGACACGCAAAACACAAACTAAAACTAGATTTATTCGACTCACTAATCGAACATGATTTTCGAACATGACTAAGAATACGTTGGTGTGGATGACCCAAACTATCGTGCCACGTAGAGGCCGAAGCACGAGCATAAAGAAACGTAAAAAGGGAAACATCTGGAACTGGTAAAGTGTATAGCCCACCAGAACTATGGCCCCGGAGAAGGATTTCCTTGGTCTGAATATCCTTCACAATAAAAAACGAGGGGTGAAACTAAAAAAATACCTTATTATCAGTTGCAAAACGCTGAACAGATAATAAAGACGCAGATAGAGACGGAACATGTAATATATTTGACAAACGAAGGGTCCGAGAGGGAGCAGATAGAGAAACATGGCCTACATTACTAATAGATAGATGCGTACCGTCACCGACACGGAGAGTGTCACTACCAGTGTATGGGTCTGAACCAGAAAGGACAGCTATGTCAGGCGTGGCATGATGAGTCGCACCCGTGTTAGGAAACCACATGTGAGAGTGCGAACTAGACGACGAGGAGTCACCCTGATAAACAAAATTCACACGGGGATTAAAACCGTGAGGTAGACGAAAACAAGATAAGGTAGAATTCCCAAAATTGCCACATATTTGGCACTGAATCTGGCCAGAATGTTGCTGTCTACCATGACCCTTGCCACCTCCACGCTGCCGTCGGCCGGAAGCACCTCGCCATGAACGGTCGCCGCAACCACGCTGCTGGTAACCAGGAGCCGAACCAGACACGTGACCACCGTTGCGACCTCATCCTCCTCGCTAAACAGAAAACGCCGCCGCCAGTGGCTAGGCAACATCAAATTCATCATCGATGAAGAACTCCTGGGCTCCAAGCAAGTCAGCAAGCTCCGGGATGGAAACAAGATGCCCACAAACAGCCAACGACGCCGTCACAGTGCGGAACTCCGGCCAAAGCCCCCGGAAAATGTAGAGATTTTGCTCTTCCATCGAGACAGCCCGGCCAACGAGAGAAAGGTCTTCGATGAGCAACTTGGCGTGTCCGAGATAATCTGCAGTGGAGGAGTCACCTTGCCGGAGGCTATGGAGTTGGCCGAGGAGATGTAGCTGCCTAGAATGCAACGCCGACGCCAACGACTGCTCAATAGCATCCCATAGCTCCTTCGACGTGCGGAGATCGACGGCAATGGACAGTACCTACTCGGACAACGACGACACCAACATGGATAGTAAGGCTTGATCGCGACTCACCCACGGCGCGTAGGCCGTATTCGGAAGGAGAGGCGCTGGGCAGGGGTACGTGCCGTTGACGAAACCAATGAGATCGTGACCCCGTAAGAACGGAACCACTTGAGCACGCAAAAATAGAAAATTATGGTTATTGAGTTTGATGCTCACAAAGTGATGAGCAGCGGATAACGTAGATATGTAAGAGGAAATCGAAGATCCCGTAGCTGCATCAGAAACGGTCCGTTCTAAAGAATTAATAGAGCCGTCAAGATCAACCATGGGATCAGAAAACCCTAGCAATGATACCAGATGAGAACTATTGTGTTGTATTCAAAGTACTCAAACTATAACTGTTCAGATTACGTAAATATATATACTAGTGGAATCTCAAGTATACTAGGACAGAGACTTATATCATGACTCATCTACATAGAGTCCTGATAAAATGGAAATGTTAGAAAACTGAAAAGGAAAAAAATTAAAAAGCTTCCTTAACTCACAAACCTGGGTGAAATTTGTATTTTTAGTGGTGATTAAAAATAAAAGTATCATCCTCAAGGAATGACTTAAAGGGGATTTGAGTAATAAGGGGTTAAGCACGGGTTCATACAATGTTTGAAAGCTAACTTAAAGATATTGGAGTATTGCATGTTTAAGAAATCAATAACGAGAACAAGTAAGAGAATTAAAAGATAGTAAATGAAATAGAGATTTGAACCAAACATCCTTGAATAAAATTCCATTTGTGTCTAAAGTTTAAGTTATGCAAGTCTAGATGATGAACATGGAGAAATGGTTTAAGTGCCAAATGCCAATGTCACTCTCGTGATCAATTGGATTATCAACTAATCCTAAGTCCCATTCTCATGGCAACTTGGCTAGATGAGGCAATTCTACAAACACTTTGTGTGCCTATTTTCTTCAAACTCCATTTTCTCAAAGGTGAGTAAGAAATATGAGATGTATGGCTATGGTGTAGCCCTATTCTCATAGGTGGAACACCAATTCCAAGTATCTCTTGCATAATATGACCATAACTATGAAGAGTCAATTCAATTCCACCCAATTCATAGCCAAGTTCAACATTAAGACAATACAAACCTAATTTATGCAATTTAATTCATATTGGGATTCATACTTCAAGGAAGTTCAATTCAAATCCTACGAATGTTTAACTACTCATGCTTGAATTGTAAAACTAGAAGCAATTGAAGTAATAAACATAGAATTCAAAAACTAAGATATATAAATGCAAAAATATGAAATAGAAAACTTAACTTGATGATTTAATTGAAGGAAATAATCTGGAAACTGAACTTGAATGTTTTTTTTTTGAAGAGGAAATAAACTGAACTTGAATGTTGTAAATACAAAGGAATTCTTCTTCTAAATTTCCTAATTAATGGTAGATTACAAGTGTGGGAAAATGTTTTTCAAGTTTCCTAGAGAGAAAAACTAAAGGGAGAGTTCAGACATTCAAAAGTATTCTAAACAATAACTTCTAAGAGGTATTTATAGTCCAAATTTGCGCACTTTCACACTCTTCAGGACCCGGAGTCACGGTGGGACTCACAGTGTGAGTCCAGTCCCACCGTGAGTCTCACTGATCAGAAACTGATCATTGAACTCATGTTGAGACTCACGGTGAGTCCCTGATCAGAAACCCTGCTGAGGACTCACACTGACATTCACGGTGTGAGTGTCAGCGTGAGTTCTTCAAGTTGACCTCCACGCTATTAGGTAGCTAGAGTCAGTCAAGGTGGTTAGATTATTATATAGTTAGTTCCCTGCTTCCTTGCTCTCACTATGTATATATAAACTCCTGTGAGTTCTCCATTTCATATATTGAATACACAACCAAACAAACCCAACCTCCTATGGTATCAGCCTTAATCGATCCTATGGCCAACCAAACAAACCCAACCTCCGATAATAATAACAACACAGCCCAAACTAATTCCTCAAGCCACACAGTTACGGCTATTTCCCCTGCTGATTTGCCATCCCCCAACATGCTCCACCAGGCCCATCATTACGTTTCAATTAAGCTGACAGCCACAAACTTTCTGTTTTGGAGAGCGCAACTAATCCCGTTTTTACGAGGTCAAAACCTATTCAGCTTTGTTGACAGCTCCCGACCGTGCCCGTCAGAATTTCTCTCGTCCGCCTCTCCCGCCACTCAGGTTTCGAATCCTGTTTATGCACAATGGGTGCAACAGGATCAATCGATCCTAAGCATGCTTATTTCTTCACCCTCAGAAGAAGTTCTGTATCTAGCAATTGGCCATGGTACGTCCCGATCTGTGTGGGTAGCAGTGGAAACTGCGCTTGGCTCTACGTCGCGTGCAAGGTCTCTCAGTCTGCTGACGCAACTCCAAAACCTCCGCCAAGGAGATTCGACGACAGCTGATTACCTTGGAAGAGCATAGGTGCTGGTCGAATAGCTTGCTCAGGTTGGCCGCCCGATCAGCCTCGACGAACAGAACCTCCATGTCTTCCGAGGACTACGACCGGAATATCGCGGCCTTGTTGTTTCACTGACTACCAAGATTGCCTCTTTGACGATTCCTCAAGTTGCTGATCTTGTTTCGACACACTAGTACCTGTTTCCAAAAGAGGTTGCGCCGGCGTTACATCCATCGCGCATCGGTCCTTCTCGCTCAATAGTCGCTGCCTGCCCTCGCCATAACCAGGAGGGTTACCGCGGTAGAGGACGTAATCACAGAGGACAACGGGGTCGTGGCTCCCGTGGCCGTGGAGGTGTGCGATGCCAGCTTTGCGACATACCTGGTCAAACCGCCCTCACTTGTTACCGGCAGTTTGTTGATACTTCCGGACAAATACCACCTCCACAGTAGTCTCGCGTCGCAGCCCCCCGGCATGCTCACATGGCGTATCAACCGCTCCCGGATAATCTTCAAACAGCTCCGTTTTCGAATGTCTAGTTTCCAGACACAGGAGGAAAAACGCTCACGCCACGCCGCAACTTGATGGCTTTAATGAGGTCAAACCATATACTAGCAATGAAACGTTACGAGTGGGTGATGGCTTAGGTTTGTCAATCTTGAACACGGGTTCTGTTTCTATACCTTCTCAGTTACGGTCACTGTCCCTAAATAACGTATTACATGTTCCAAAATTATGCGCGTCTTTGTTATCTGTGCACAAGTTTACTTGTGACAACAATGTTTATTTTGAATTTCACCCTACTCATTTTATTGTGAAGGATCGCATAACACACCAGGTTCTACATAAGGGTCCGAGTCAAGGAGGGATGTATTCACTCACTACGTCTTCTCCGGTTGCTTTTCTGTCTGCTAGAGCATCCCCGAATGTGTGGCACAATCGCCTTGGTCACCCGCACCTTCGGGTTCTTCGTCAGGTCATTTCTAGTTGTCTAGTTAATGGTTCCTTTCGTACACTTAATAATTTATGTACTGCGTGCCAGTTGGGCAAGTCTGCGCGCTTCCCACTTTCACGTATTCAGCACTCCAGTTAGTCAATCTTAGAGTTGGTCTATACAGACATTTGGGGACCAACCCCGGTTCCGTCAGTAGATGGATTTCGTTATTTTGTACTTTTCGTAGACAATTTTTCACGTTACATTTGGTACTATTCAATGCGCCTTAAAGCTGATATTTATCCCATATTTGATCAATTCCGTGCTTCTGTTGAAAAATGGTTCTCTCGACCAATAAAATCCATTCAGACTGACCTCGGCGACGAATATCACAAACTTCAAGCGGTTTTTACTGCCGCAGGCATTACACATAGGCAATCATGTCCACAGTCCACACACACACAAACAAAATGGTCGTGTGGAACGCCGGCACCGCCATGTGGTAGAAATCGGCTTAACATTGCTAGCTCAAAGTCAAGTCCCCCAAAAATATTGGTCATACGCATTTGAGTCAGCAGTGTTTTTAATTAATCGGCTGCCATCCTCAGTTACACAGAACACTAGTCCATATACTTATCTTTTCAACAAGCCTCCGGACTATTCTTTACTCGGTGTGTTTGGGTGTGATTGTTTCCCGTGTCTAAGACTCTACAATAAACACAAAATGGATTTCCGTTTTGTACCATGCGTTTTCTTGGGCTATCCCGAGTCTTTTAGTGGCTACAGGTGTTTGGACCGAGCTTCGGGACGGATTTACACAGCAAGACATGTTCATTTTAACGAGGAGGTTTTTCCCTTCTCTATCACGGCTCCTACGGGAGCAGGTAGTGCACCGGACGGTCCACGCCCATCCTCACATCTTTGGGCGTGTGCTCCAGTACATTAACCTACGGCACCATTGATGCCGGCGCCGGTCAGTCCACCTGCTGCTCATGTGACAACCTCGCTATCTTCTTCCTCTGTCAACACAACTACATCATCCTACAGGCCATCAACATCCACGACCACAGGTACCTCAACGCGACGGCGATGCTCTACTATTCAGCCGACTACTCGAGTGCATAACATGCTGCTCCGACGCACGCCTCGTGTTCATCGGCAACCTCCGGCGGCATTGGTGGCATCCGTTGATGATAATGAACCCACATGCTACTCGCAGGCCATCAAGTAACCACACTGGCGTTTGGCAATGAATGAAGAGTTCAACGCTCTTCTGCAAAACCAGACCTGGCAGTTGGTCATGCACAAACCGAGTATGAACATAATCGGGTGTAAATGGGTGTTTCGCGTCAAGCGTAAGGCAGATGGCACCGTGGAACGCTACAAAGCACGCTTAGTAGCCAAAGGATTCAATCAAATTCCAGGACAAGACTATTCTGAAACGTTTAGTCCGGTTATTAAACCGACTACTATCTGATTATTATTCTCCTTTGCTATCTCCAATCAGTGGACAATGCGTCAACTTGATGTCCACAACGCCTTCCTAAATGGCCACATTATGGAGGATATCTACATGCGCCAACCGCCGGGTTACGTGAACCCAGGGTATCCAGATCATGTCTATAAGTTGCAATGCTCTTTGTATGGCCTCAAGCAGGCCCCCCGTGCCTGGTTCAAACGGCTCCATGCGTTTTTGGTACAAGTTGGGTTTCGCCCATCTAAAACTGACGTTTCCCTGTTTATATATGACTCTGGACAATCTCGTGCTTACATACTTGTCTCTGTCGATGATATTTTGTTGTTGGGCATTGACAATGTTTTGATTGATGATTTAATGACTAATAAACTGTCGACAACAATCAAGATTCGTGATCTTGGCCGCCCGAGATTTTTCTTGGACATCGAGGTGATATACAGTGATAATGCTGTAGTATTGTCTCAGCAGCATTACATGACAGAGTTGCTAAAAAAGGCGGGTATGGATTCTTGCAAGCCTCTTGCCACACCAATGTCTTCGCCCACCTCTGTCACCTGTTGAGAACCGCTAGAAGACCCCACGCCATATCGCCAACTAGTTGGGTCCTTGATGTATTTATTAATCACCCGACCTGATTTGTCTTTTGCAGTGAACCACCTATGTCAATTCATGCAGTCTCCAAGTCAAGCCCATTGGGCGGCTCTCAAGCGTGTCCTGCGATATGTCAAAGGCACCATTACTCATGGGTTGCGGCTAGCAGTTTCTAAAACTCCAGTGGTGTATGCTTTTTCAGACTCCGGCTGGGCCGGTTGTCCACTTGACAGGAAATCCATTGCAGGGTTTGCTGTGTTTTTTGGTTCTAATCTAATCTCTTGGGTGTCACGAAAGCAGCGCACTGTTGCACACTCTTCCACCGAAGCAGAATATAAAGCCTTAGCCGATGTTGCTGCGGAAGTTATATGGATCCAATCGTTGCTTCGTGAACTTGGTCTTCAACAGCCCTCGGTCCCGGTCCTATGGTGTGACAACCTGGGAGCAACTTATCTGTGTGCGAACCACGTGTTTCATGCGAGGACGAAGCACGTTGAAGTCGACTACTATTTTGTCCGTGACAAAGTCTCGTCTGGGTCTCTAAAGGTTAATTTTGTTACTACGAGTGATCAATTAGCAGATATTTTCACCAAGGCTCTGCCGGCTCCTCGGTTTAATGATATACGCGTCAAGCTGGGCGTTGTTCCGTGCCCACCTTCAGCTTGAGTGGGAGTATTAGGTAGTTAGAGTCAGTCAAGGTGGTTAGATTATTATGTAGTCAGTTCCCTGCTTCCCTGCTCTCACTATGTATATATAAACTCCTGTGAGTTCTCCATTTCATATATTGAATACACAAATCCTTTCCTTCATCCACGCCATTGTTTGCTCCTTCGTTCCCCGGTGTGCCCTCGGGTGTTTTCCTTGTGCTTTAAAGCCCCGTCTTCTCCAAAGATTAGCATCTTTTCATGCTTTCTTGCCCCTTACTCGATCTTTTCTTCTTGCAAACAAAATACAACAAATTAAACATTTTTCCACATTTCTTTATATAGCATTTGAATAAAAATCAAGCGTAAATGAACATAAATATGAGGCTATTTAATGACATATCACTGAGCAGAGCCCACATTTTTTATGCCAAAACATCATATTTGAATGGAAAAAAACTAAAAAAAAAAAACTCATTCTCTCATTTATAAAGAACTTGTGGGTTAGTTTTTGTGCCTAAAAATTTGTGTCATAATTAACAAATGGGGAAGGCCTCCGGAGTAGTAGTTTTTGTTAAAATGTAATACTTCAAAAATATTAAATTTTAGTTAAAAAGTATTCTATGTCTTACGGGAGACGGTTTTACGCAAAACTTATTCATCTAAGGATGTGAGTATTTTGTATTTTGCCTTTAAAAGTCAACTATTTGTGGAAATATTTCTTCCTTTAAAATTTGTGCATTACGTATTTCTTTCTTTAGAGATTTAACAAGAATGTCCTTCTTGTTAGTTTCGTAATTATCACTAATTTTATTATGCAAATGTCACCACTAAAATAGTAAAATCTGCTATTTTTAGACATTTTTCAAGTTTGCATATTTAGTGTTAACATTTTGCATATTTAGTATTAAAAGTTTGCACTTGCAAAAATGCAAAATTACATTGTAATTAGGATTTCGATTTTAGAGCTTTATGGCCGAGTTTTTTATTTTATTTGATCCAGTGGTTCATTTTTTACTGCTTAAGGTGTAACATTTACGGTTTAGATTTAAAATTTAGGTTTTTTGTTGTTTTTATATTTGTTTATTTATTTTGAGTTTTTTTTATCAGTACATAACATTTACGATTTAGATTTAAAATTTAGCTTTTTTTTTTGTTTTTATATTTTTTTTATATTTATTTTGAGTTTTTTTATCAGTACATATTGACTTTGATTTGTTTGTTATGTCATCGACGATAGTGCGGTGTGTGCACTTTTATGCTCTACTGTGTGCACTTTATTATATTTCGAACATGCAATATAATATTGCATTATAATCTAAGTAATTGTGCGTGCCAAATTCTGTATAGTCTTAGTTGATATGCATTAATATATAAATTTATGTGCACTATGGAGCGTACATGAAATGCACGGGTTATATAGAGATCTCAGGTTGTGTGCATTATTATGGTAGTTTGTGTGCATTACAGGGTGTGCATAAAAAGTTGACAGAATGTATGTGTCCATTTTTGTGTATAACTGTGTGCAGTTTGGTATAAACTCATGTGTGCACTGCCTCCTTTTTTATTCTATGCTGTGAGCACTAAACAAATTAAAAGTGTGCACTTATATAGACTCTTATGTGCATATCTATGATGCGTAGTGTGCACTGTAGGTCAATGACAAAAATAACAGAGCATAGGCAAAAGCAAAAGATCGATTTTGTGCAACGTGTTGAACAAGAACAAAAACTTATCTAATCTTTCAATTAAATAATGAAAATAGATTATCTAAAAAAAACCCTAAACCCAGTAAAATTTTCCCCGAACCATCTTCGTCCATAATTTAATTTTCGGGGCGATCACAATCGGTGGTCGTTTCCACCTCATCGAGGCGAACATGGATGAGGGTGATCCACCCCTGGATCCCCCAGAAAATCCTGATAAAATTGTTCATCATTTTCTGAAAGACCTACGTCGTGCAGATTACACCGCCCTTTTGCCGGAGATTTCACTAGTGACCGGCGATCAGCCTGTTGCTGTGTCGCAATCTCGGACCTCAGTTTGGCTTGATCACAATCCGACTTGGTCAGTTACGAACTCTGTAATCTTCCTTAGTCAGCACACAACCAATGGCGGTTGTTCTTGGTAACACACCTAAGACCATCTCTCTTCCTTTTGTTTTTGTCTTTGTTAATAACACCCAATTGGATTCGCAATAACGAGTTCGACCGCAACAGGAGACTTAGACAACGGTCGGTAGTAGCAATACCGCTATCGGAGTTGTTCCATAGTATGAAACGAAGGGTGCTTTCCCTGAGAGGGGCCAATTTTAACCTTGAATTTCACATTCTCGTGCATGGGGATTGGATACTAGAAAGGGTAAAGTGACATTCGGGAGTCCATCTTTCCCTTAAGCAAAGATGGACTCCTGGAGTCCATCTTTCCCTTTTGTGAAATTCCAACTTCTTTTCACTGTTTTTGTTTTTAGGCATACCGGGAGTCCATATTTGTTTTCCCCTTGTGTGAAATTCCTAGAGTCCATCTTTGCTTTGAGTTGTTTTGTTTTTTTGGGGCTTTGACTTTGATTTTTTTTTGACTTTGAGTTTTTAATTATTAATTATATATGATTATGGACAGATTTTTTTTTTTTTGCTGTGCATTATTGAAATAAATCGAGAACCATGAAAAAATGATTAGACATGATTTTGAATATATTTATAATTATTAGACATGATTAATTATTAATTATTGATTAGACATGATTAATTATTAATTAATATTGATTTTGAATATATTTATAATTATTGATAGATGATTAATAATTTAGTAACTTATTTAAAAAGATAAAAAATTATTAAATAATAATAATGATAAACATAAATTGATGAAAACTTCATCCGATGTTATTTAAATGGTTAAGTTCACCATACAGATTGTCACAAATGTAATATTTAACCGACCACGGATAAATATTTTTAACATGACAGTTACTAATAACCAACATTTGTATAACATTGTCTGCTACATTGAATAAGATCACATCATCTGTTCGTGCTATTTGAAAATGCGACGTAATTTCTTCCCACTATTCGGTGAACCATACCGGTTGAAAGTTGATTTCAATTTTTCTATGTCCTACTATAATTTTAAGAGGCTCACTGAACACGTCTGCGATACTAAGGAATCGAGATAATCTCGTAGGCTACAAATGTGAAAAAAAAATTAGTGAAATAAAGATAATGTTGAAAGAAGTATAAGTTACAATGTATAATGTTACTTACCGCGGATCGTGTAGACAATTTAACATAGAGAGAATGCCATGCATTTATTTGATTAAATGAAAAAGATGGTGGTAGAGTGGACCTTGCGTTGACCCGTATTTGGTCTAGCTTAGCACAAAATGAAAAAAGATGAGTTAATATTTGTAGTAAAATATATAATTTGTATATGATAATTTATTACGTGATGATACCGCTCTCACAAAGACGGGAAGTTAAGTATTGGCCCTGACGATTGCGCTCCCTTTTTTTATTGCCGTTGGCGGAGTAGAGAAATGTTTCAAAAGTAAAAAAGCCAATATGTCTAAATACAACAACATCTCCAAGATTTAAACCATGATCTGTCATGAAATCAGAAGCTCTGGTAGTGAAGCACATGTTTTCAAGGGATACTTCTATTCTGTATGTGGGGGCATGAAGCCAAATCGCGCTTGTTTTTAAATGTTGCATTAAATGTCGATGCATGCAATTTGGAATTTTCTACATCGCAATTTTATCCATAAATATTTGATAAAATTTAAGCAATTAATGTAACAATGCTAATTTTTATTTAGGCACGAATGAAGTTAACAGTTGATGGTGATTGCCTATTATGTACTGTATGATAGTTGCTAACAAATTATTAAATTTGACTACGAGACCACATTATGGAACTTCAAATCAAACGTGCAATTGTGTTGTGCTAATTTCTGAATTAATTAATGCGCTTTATTATTGAGTTTATATAGTTTGTTATTGTTATTGGATCCTGTGAGTTTGGACTTTACAATTCCTATCACACTGCATAGGATTTAGACCACAAGTTAATAACGTTGTCGGATGCACGCACATAATATTGGAAATAGATAAGGTTTTTCGACGTGTACATGAAAACTATTTTTAAAAATGTTAACAACGTGACGCGGTGATTCGCGAAAAAAAAATAAATAGAGTCATCATCTCTTATAATATGTGAACAAGCAAAAAAATCTAAATTATAAAAAACAAAGCCGTGATTTTTTGGGTAGATAATTGTATTAATAAAAACGGATAATTGTATTAATAAAAACAAAGCAAAAACAAAGCCTTGTTATTGTTCTTTGGCAACTGAAAAATGAAAGCCGTGTATTCTTTGGGCAATTGATCTTTCCTTAATGTAAAGATGGACTCAAAGAGTCCACTTTACCTTGTTCAGTATCCAAAATCCATGCAGCACTTTTTTGGAATCCAAGGTCATAAATATGCTCCGTCGAGGTTATAACCTTGAAACGAAGAGCTTTTCTTCGGCTTTGACGGCGAAAAAAAATATAATGTTATTTGGCAAATAAAACATCGACAAGTTAGTGGAGGGAGTATAGAATAGATATGTCAAATTTTCCTTAAACAATTCTACCATAATTAAAAAGTCCTAAAATCAAGCAAAAAGATAAATATTAAAATTAATACAATTTTAAATAGCCACAATTAAATTCTGTGTGTGTATTTCATTTCTATTATATATTTCACATTTATTTAATATATGTTTCTATATTTATAAAATGAAACCAACTATATGTATCAAATTCTAAAACCTAAATTCTAATATTCAAATTTCACAATTTCTCATCTTTCCATGTTTCCCTCCTAGTGGAGTAGCATACCATCCTTGCATACTACATAGGAGTAGTGGAGGTGGTGGAGTGAAACATTTGATTGATCAACAATTGATCTTGAGCTTTTATCTAAGTTTTTATTTTAAAAAAAAAAAAATTGATTGAGGTTAATGATGTTTGTTGCTATCACTACCTTCACACTTGTTGTGTATTACGATTGCAATTATAAAGTATATAACATGTAGATCTTAAATAGACTCCAAGTCTATTTAAAGTCTACAATGGAGTATTTTTAATGACTGCATACTAAACATGCCTTTAGAAAGGCTTTAGGTCAGACCAAACTTATTGTAGGCTCAGGCTTGACCTTTCAAAAAAAAAAAACTTACATACAAGCTCGAGTCTCAAATTCTCATAGCAGGCCCAGGCCTAATTTTTCAAAGTTCAGCCCAGCCTAGCCTATTTTCACCACTATGCCAAATTATGCTATGGACCCAGGTCCAAAACGCGCGTCTGGAATACTTTGTGAATATAGAGTTCAAAAATTGTGAATATAGATTCAAAAATTGTGTTATACTATTAAATATAAAGTTATGTAATTGTGAATATAGAGTTATGAACTTGTGAATATTGAGTTCTGTAATTTTATATATTGAGATTTAAAATTGTGAACATAGAGTTCTAAAACCACACCCCTATTGGTACAATCGTTATATCATGGACCATGGTTCACAATGCACTGTGGACCCTAGTCCAAAACGACGTCGTTTTGATGTTAGTGGACGCGGACGCGGACGCGGACGCGAATGACTTCAGGGAATTTATTATCTATAATACACATAATCATAATCTAGAATACACAGAACGTTTGCCTAGAATACACAGAACGTTTGCCTAGAATACACAGAATATTGACACAAAATACACAGAACTCATCCTCCTAACATTCGAATGCACAAACACATCACAACCTGTGCTAATAACATGAATACACATAATATTGACACAAAATACACAGAACTCATCCTCCTAAACATTCGAATGCACAAACACATCACAACATGTGTTACTAACATGAATGCACCGAACGGTTGTCTAGAATACACAGAATGATTGCTTGGAATACACAGAACGATTACCTAGAATACATAGAACTCATTTTAGTACGGGGTGCACATGCTCCACGATATAAATTGCCCTATTGGTACAAGCTCATGCCTCAAGTTCTCATAGCAGGCCCATGCCTAATTTTTTAAAGTTTGGTCGAACCTAGCCTATTTCCATCTCTATTGGTGCAATCATTATTGCGTAGACCGTGGTCCGCATAGTTGTGTGGACCACGGTCCAAAAACACATAAAGTACATTATTCTAACTCATAAAATACATTATTCTAGCATATAAATACATTATTCTAACTTATAAAATGCATTATCTTACCCCATAAATTTCATTATTCTAACATATAACGTACATTATTCTAACTCATAAAATATATTATCTTACCCCGGAATGTTCATTATTCTAACACACACGTGGAGTAAGGAATGTTTTTTAACATCAAAATGATGATGTTTTGGACTGTGGTCCACAAAATAATTTGCCCTATTAGTGTTGTTTGGGCCAGATTTATGTAATAATAATAATATGGAGTAATTGTTATTTTATTTTATTTTCTTTGTATATCCAATAAAAAATGACAGGAGAATATGTTCAATGTATTGACGGTGTATAAAGCAAAATATATTCATTATTTTTAGTACATTCAAAAGAGCAGAGACTAATACAATATAATGCTTTGTCATAATATATCTACTATGGCGAAATTTAAAATTGAGAAATTGACGTTACTGTTGTATTTCGGTGTAACCTTGCACCAATCATACAAGAGAGAATGAAAGGGAAGAAAAACACAAAAGGAAGATGGAAAAGCTCAGGCGGTTTTTATTCAGAACTGACAAGTATATATACATACAACATGGAATCAACTGTACACATGGCCAAATTTGTTGGGTTGTGCAAGAAACCCAACAGCATAGGGCCCCAAATTTTAGAGGGGCCTAATAGTTTTTTTTTTACCTAACTATTAAAGAAATTTAAAAAAAAAAACTGTAACTAATCTTAATTCAGGGAAAATGCGTTGTTTCCAAATTCCAATTCTCCTCGACTAATCGACCGTCCTCTGTCTTCTTCTCAAATTCCAATTCTCCTCATCGTCTTATTTGCAAAGAGTAATCAGAGTATGAGAAATTGAGAATTGAGAACAGACTGCACTTATAACTTATGCACTACGCCACTACTATAGTACTGCAAGTCTTCTAGCACTATTCGTCGATTCGTAGCAGATTCACTAACTCAGACGGTAAGGAAATTCTGTAGTTTCGTACTTCCGTAGGCGTAGAAACTAGTAAGATCAATATTTTTCTTTTTAGCAAACTGGCGACAGCGAACTGCATTCAACATTCATTATTTCAATTTTCATTATATATTGCTAAACTACTAATCATAAGCCGTGATATGATGAACAGATGAATATAATCAAATCTTCTAAAATTAATAATTTAGTATTATAAATTATAAATTTAGTTATTTTTTATTCAGTTTAATGAGTGTTGATTTAATGAATCGAATTACATTGTACAGTACACTAACAATACAACCAGAGTCAGACCCTATACAATAGGCTACTATTAGGTCAGACTAGACCATAACCACAAAGACTCCTAATATATCTAACACACCTGCTCAAGCTCAAGGTGGGACAGGGATAACATTGAGCTTGTCACGGAGTAGACAGAACTGATAAGAAGAGAGCGGTTTCGTGAAGATATCTGCCAGCTGGGCTTTGGCGGAAACAAAGTTTACTTGAAACTCTCCAGAGGTGACCTTGTCATGAACAAAGTGGAAGTCGATTTCCACTTGCTTAGTCCGCGCGTGAAACACATGATTGGCACAGAGGTAGGTGGCTCCAAGATTATCACACCATAGTGTTGCAGGGCGCCCGGAATGAAAACCAAGCTCACCAAGTAAAGAAATAAACCCAGGTAACCTTACCAGAGACGTCAACCAGTCCTTTGTATTCAGCTTCTGTAGAAGAGCGGGCCACTGTCCGCTGCTTACGGGGGACCCAGGAGACAAGGTTAGCACCAAGGTAAACAGCATAACCGCTAGTAGATTTTCGGTTAATCGGACACCCAGCCCAGTCTGAATCGGAATAAGCCTGTATATCAGTGGTCGGTGAGGATCCAAGGCGGAGACCATACGAGAGCGTAGCTTTAACATACCGTAGCACACGTTTGAGCAACCCCCAATGCTTAACCGTTGGCGCATGCATAAATTGACATAAGCGGTTGACAGAGTATGAAAGATCAGGCCTGGTGATAGTTAAGTATTATAGAGCCCCAGCTAGGCGTTTGTACTGTGTTAAGTATTGGCGAGACAACCGGCTGAGAAACAGCCGCAGGTGTGGTAAGTGTCTTACATTCAATCATGCCGGCTCGAGTCAAGATATCATTCATATAGCGGTGCTGGGATAAAATGAGTGCACCGTCAATAGCGAGAGTCTCGATCCCAAGGAAAAAAATGCGTGCACCTAAGTCCTTGATTTAAAACGTAGTGGAAAGGCGCTGAAGCAATGTGTCTAGCAATAACGGAGCATTACCCATCATGATGATGTCGTCAACGTATACCAATAAGAACACACGTGACGAACCTACGATGAAATGAAATAATGAGACATCAGTTTTGGACGCGGTAAAGCCTGCTGATAGAAGAAAATCATGAAGCCGCTTGAACCATGCCTAGGTTCCTGTTTCAAACCATAATGAGAACGGAAGAGATGACAAACGTAGTCGGGATGTCCTGGGTCCTCATACCCTGGTGGCTGACGCATGAAGACGGTTTTAGATAGGTGTATGTTTAGGAAAGCATTGTGAACATCTAGCTGTCGTAGAGTCCATTTATGTGATACAGCAAAAGAGAACAAAAGGCGAACTGTTGTGGGCTTCACCACAAGACTGAAGGTGTCAAAGAAGTCTTCACCGGCTATCTGATTGAATCCCTTTGCTACTAGGCGAGCTTTATGCCGTTCAATGGTCCCATCAGCTTTCCGTTTGGTGCGGTAGACCCATTTACAGCTGATTATGTTCATGCCCGGTTGCGAAGGTACTAAGTCCCACGTGTTGTTATGAAGTAGGGCGTTGAATTCTTGGTCCATTGCATCTCGCCACTAGGGGTGGCTAACAGTCTGTGTGTAACAGGTTGCGTCTATTGTAGCTTCGATTGCGGAAAGAGCATAAAACTATTCACCTGTGCCCCGAGTCATATGTCGTAACCGCATGCCATGGCCACGTTGTTGGGATTCCCGTGTTTCATTAGTGTTTGATGGTGAGGGTCCAACACTGTTTGTATTTTGTGAAGCGGGTGGTGAGCGAGAATCACCGGCAGTCTCAGTACTTGGTTCAGTGGCTATAAACTGCTCTGGGTTGACAACAGCTGGAATGACTGGGGCTTGAACCCCAAGGTGAACTAATATCAAGTGGTATACTTGAACCCTAAACAAACGATGTTTCTGCAAAAGGGAACACAAATTCGTCAAATCGAACCTGGCGACATATAAAAGTTTTCCTCGTGTTGATATTTAAACAGCGATAACCCCTAAAGGATGTAGGATACCCTAGGAAGACACAGGGGGCTGAGCGGTACTCAATTTTGTGACGATTGTATAGACGTAAGTATGGGAAACATAGACAACCGAAGACTTTAAGAAAGGTGTATGACAGTTGTGTTTGAAATAGTCTGAAATGTGGGGTGTCCAAGTTTAAGATCGAGGACGCCAGTCGATTGATAAGGTAAGTTGCGGTTTCAAAAGCCGAATCCCAATATTTTAGAAGTACCAAGCATTTAGCCACAAGTTTGCCTATGGACTATCCCAAGTGTTTGAAAAAGATTATGCAGCCAGCGGTATTCACCCCCTAAATCAGACTGTATGGCCTTGATAGAACCCGAAAACAAACGTTCTACCATGGCCCGAAAATAATCAAATATTTTATAAATATCAGTTTTTACACGAAGTGGATAATACCAACAAAACCTCGAGCTATCATCTACGAACAAGACAAAATATCGATATCCTTCGGTAGAAACAACGGGTGTCGGACCCCAAATATTCGTGTCAACAAGATCAAGGATATTACAACTAGAGGTTCTTATTCTATCTAAGGGAAATCGTGACGATTTGTCGAGTTGGCAGGCTGAACAAAGTTGCAGTTAGCCAGCTTTAGGAGAAACAACGGGACAATGCCAGAGAACATGTTGTAAGGCACGGTCATGTGGGTGTCCTAATCGACGATGCCAAACAATAGGAGATGCACGTGCGGACAGGAACGCCATGTGCACCCACGGAATAGACAACTGATATAGGCCACCTGAGCTAGGTCCCTTAAGCAATACCGCATTGGTGGTGCAGTCCTTAACAAGAAACGAATCATAATGAAATTCAAAGAAAATGTTATTATCTTTTGTAAACTGATAAACAGATAATAACAGGATAGATAGTTTTGGGACATGCAAAATATTTGATAAGTGTAGAAATTTAGAGACTGTGGGGATCGCTGAATAACCAACACGTGAAATACCTAAACCCGACCCATCTCCAACGCGCAATATGTCGTTGCCGGTGTAATCTTCGGAACAAGATAACATGGTTGCGTCCGGTGTAGCGTGAGCGGTGGCGCCAGTGTCTGGGTGCCATACAACAGACTCAGCATTACTATTACCTTCTCCGTTCACGGTCATGTGCGCCTGGGGTGGATGTTCACTGTAGCGCCGGTAATAAAAAAACTGTAGTGTGCCATGGGATCGGCAAATTTGGCACCTTGGAGAGCCAATTCTGCCCTGACCGCTATTCCACCGTCTGTCGTCGCGCTGACACCCACCACCGCGACTGTGTCTGCCACCGTCTGTCGATCCACCCGGTAGAGCATCATCGAAGTATATAAACTCATGGGCCTGCAAGTAGTTTGCCAATTGAGGAAGGGTCATTGGTGTACCCGTAATAGCAAGCGAAGCCGCCATGGAACGATACTTCGGTCAAATACTGCGGAAGACGTACAGTTGGGCTTTGCCAAGATATTCTGCCGGCCGGCGAGGGCAAGATCATCCACCAACAGTTGGGCTTTGCCAAGATATTCTGCCGTGGACATGTCGCCTTGTTGGATAGCTTGGAAGTGGTTGACGAGATTGAAGCAGCGAGCCCTAGTGGTGGAGCCGAGCGCCTTCTTGATGGAAGTCCAGACCTCCCAGGCAGTTACACGTCCAACGGCGAGGTATATAACCTCCTTCGAACGGGAAGAGATGAGGAGGGAGAGGATGCTCTAGTCTTGTTGGATCCAGGCAGTCTACGCCAGGTTGGGCCTCCTGTGCGTCGCGGATAAGCACTAAGGATAACACTTATAAGGGGTCTTTATTAGATTAAAATCGCATCGTTTTGGCATCCTTTCACAACAATTGCATGCGTTTCAGCTCAAATGCGATTAGTTTCCTCTAACAACATTCCCAGAAAGAGTTTTTGAAGCATTTCACAGCTTTGAAAGGGATTTAAAGCTAAAATGGAGCAAAAAGGTGAACAAGCCATCATGCAATAGCGCCCCACGCCCCTTCACACGCCTGTGGCTGGGCGTGGAATCTTTCAAGAGCGCCCCCACGCCACTCACACGCGTGTGAGCACTCGTGGTCGGGCCAAGGGTTATTTTGGGAAAGTTGTCCCTTTTCTTTGTCACCTATATAAATCCCTTTTGTCCAAAAACCTAAGGAGGATAATTGGAGATCAGAAAAAATTGATAGAATAGGATAGATAGATCTAGAGGGTTTTCTCCCCTCTTGGGGGAAAAATTCTTTTCATTCATAGATAGATAGAGTAGAGTAAGGGCAAGAAGGAAGATTGGGATTCAAGATCAAGGTTGTAATGCCCCCTTTTTCAAGGGGTGGTAATCATTCTCTTTAATTTCTAAATCTATTACTTGTTTCTTTGAATTTCCTTTCCCTTTCTTGTTTCTTATTATGTTAGAGTAGATTAGAAAGGGGATTGGTGGCCCCATGGTAGATCTATGTGGATGTTTAATATTATTGCTATAATTTGTGAATTGCTTGCTTGTTGGATGTTGAACTTGTGTGGATGACGTTCTTTAAGCTTTGTGCCTTTTGTGGCCACATTAGGTAGCAAACCCAAAGGAAGTGAGTGTGTGCGCGATAGCGGCCACTCACGAGTCTCACTCACCCACATCTCCGCTCTTAGTTCGAAAGAACAAGATCCGAGAGGAGTGGTAGACAGAGTGTTTGATAAAATGCCCCAACCGAATGAGGATGTGGGAGTCCAAAGTGTGACGCCACTTGGTAGTGTGCCATGAACTCCCTAGTCTATTCCACAGTTTGCATTCATAAAACCATCCAAAGATAAACCACATAGAAAAACCTAAAGCCCCAACCTCCACTTTACTTTTCTTTACTATACACAACCTTTATCAACCTTTCCCTTACCAATGAATCCAACTCCTAGTTATTCCCGTAACTCTTTTCCTTCAACCTCTTAGATGCCAACACACCCATTCGATTCCCATTCGCCATCCTTGAGAGACACGACACTCGGGGAATCTTCCTCGTTTTATCACATCACCCTTCACACCTTCGCATACCCCTTCACACACACTCACCCCATACAAACATCATTGTCAGTCGCCGGTGATGGCAGCAGGTGTGGCAATGACCACCGGTGAGCAGGGTGATTCGATAGTGACATAGCCGATAAGGCCTTGGCCATGCAGAAAGGGAATGATTTGGGTATGCCAAAATAAATAATTACGGTTTGTCAATTTTATTGACACAAAGTGGTGACCGGAGTTGAGGTGGTTGGGAGTGGCAGCTAGAGGAGGAGCGGCGGTGGTGGGAGTAATTTGAGAGTCAGAAGCGGGATTAACCATGAGGAGAGAGAGTTCTATCGCTATCTGATACTGAATGAGTGGTGATTGAATGAATCGAATTACACAGTACAGTACACTAACAATACTACCATAGTTAGAGCCTATACAATAGGCTACTATTAGGTTAGACTAAACCATAACCACAAAGACTCCTAATATATATAACAAGTTTAGAAGGGTAAATTGGAGCATAAATTATGTAGCAATTAGCAAACTGGCGAACTGCATTCAACATTCATTATTTCAATTTTCATTATATTGCTAGATGCCTAGATTAGTGGATTTGCTGCTGTGAATTGTGATAGCTCCGTCCAGAGTCGGCTCTCGCAACTTTGCAAGTCACACCCTAGCACCCAATTTCATAGGAATTTGTTTCACACTTTCGCTCGATGTCCAATCAGGTTGTTTCAATCCTTTTTCATTTTCAATCACAATTTGTTTCACACTGTGTAGTGGTTTTTCTTACACATTTTTGTCCGGCGAAAGCCATGGCTTTGTAATGTGGCTCACATGGTTTTCACCGGACCTCTTAATTGGATGAAAATGTGTAAGGAAAGCCATTGCAAAGGGTCAAGGAGATGATCAAAGCATGAAAAGACAAAAAATACCCCTATTTTGGACGGACATTTGACGAAAATTTTAACGGTGGACTAAAAGTGGCAAAGACTAAATAAGAATGGTTGTAATGTGGCAAAAATTAATGAAGTGGACTAAAATTGGCAATGCCACAATAACAGTAGGACCAAAAATGGAAATGACTCTTAATTTTATATGTGTTTGATCCTTGTTGAATTGGAGTATTGTTGTTTGATTTCATTATTTCAATTGCATATTTCCATATTATGGCTCCTGGCATTAGAAAATATGAGTCTGGTTATGAAAAATGTAAGAAACAAAAATAATTTAAATAAAAATTATATAATTTACGGTATTGATTTTAAATATTGCGCTTATACTGTTTAGTAGGGCCTCATTTATTTACAAGAACGAGGCCACAAAAATTGAAAAAACGGCCCTGACTAAATAGTATCTTACTACATTCACGCTTCATTTAATATACATTTACAACACTCTACCTTGGCCATTATCTTACTACATTCACGCTTCATTTAAAAAACCTTGCTAGGAAAATCCTGTTGGAAAACCTAGTTGAGGAAAAAGTACATGAGGAATTTCAATACATGTATCATATGGTGTTGCCTCATTAAAAACCTTAGGCTAAGAAAATCCAATGGAAAAAAAACTTAGCTAAGGAAAACTGTACAATTTTCCCCTTAGACATTAATATTTCACACTCATGCCTTGTTAAAAACCTCACTAGAAAAATCCAGTGGAAAAAACCTGGTTAGGAGAAGAGTA
>NXFB01000334.1:31125-42624 GCA_002525835.2 Ipomoea batatas | reverse complement strand
TGGTCAAAGAGGGAGACAAGTAGAGTGCTCCGAAGGCCTCACACTTTCGAAGAAGAAACTAAGTGGATTTTTGTAAAGAGATATGGTTACTCTGTAACTGATAAGATAAGGGAATGATGAATAATTGGACGCCGTGGCGTGCCAGGATATTCTCGATCTACGAGATGGAAATTGATGGAAAGTTCCTTGAGAAAAACGGTTGAAAACTAGTTTGAATAACTACAGGTTTGATGGGAAGAAATGTTATTCTCTTTTGTGTTAAGGGAGGTTTGATTGAACTAAATCTTATGATTTCTTCTACGTACTTATATGTTTCACTGTATTGTCATACTTGAATCAAAATATATATGCTTTCGAAAACCTTTATTTAAGTTTGAGTGATCCGCGGATCTCCTTGCTTAGCCGTCGCGCTAACTACACTTCAATGTGTTACTTTCAGATGGAATCTAGTATCAGTTTTTGCAGTCCGACGAACTCCCCTAGTTCGTCGGAAGATGAAAGTCGTGGCTTGGACTACGACGTTTTTGTGCAGCAGATGAGTGGTACCGACCCTTACGCACCTGACTATGCTCCTGCAGCTCCCAACAGCTCATTAGTTGTAGACAGTTTACCTGAGAAGTCTGTGGGGGTCATCCCTTTTGTGTAAATGTTTTGTAACCAGGAGAGTGACTTGAATTTATGTTTTGGGCCGTTAGGCAAAACTTTCTGTATATATTTATATATTTATATATATATATATATCCCTTGGGTATTATCTTAAATGAGTGGTTGTGGGTGTTGAGTAAGTTCCTTTTAGCCTGTGCACTTAGAGTGAAAGTTTTATCACAGAGGTGATAGACTTCATTCTAAGTGTGGCGGTAGCACCCGGTTTCCCGCTAAGAGGGTAAGCTTCCGCAGCGTTATATTACGCATTTTGTAATAGTTGTCAGAATAGGAAATTGGGGTGTTACAGCAACAAAAAAAGGTGAAGTAAAAAAGTGCAAACTTTGTGGAATGAGAGGTCATAATAGGACCACCTGCAAGGGAAAAAATCCAACAGGTAAACTTAAATATCTATGTTATTGCTATATCAAGTCCTGACTTGTTGCTAAACTTATTGTTGCTATACTTATTCCATTTAGGTACCACAACCACCTTCCCAAGGTGTACCAGAACCAGATTCCCATGTGCCTGAAAACAATGACCTCCAAAATGCATTTCAAGATGTTGTAGTTGAGACACAAGTTCTAGAGTTTGTGTTAAATGAAATGGTAAGAGCATTTGCACTTCAATCCTACCAAGTTTATAATATTTTTTCCATGTGCTCATATGGCTTTTATTTTCAGGATTCAATGTCATCTCAACCAGCTCAACCGGAAACCAATGACATTCCTACTGTAGCAGACTTCATTTCAGATACAATTGCTAATGAACCTACACCTGCAAGGAAATTCATCACCGTTGGAGGCATCAAATACACTTGCACGGCAACATGGTTCAGAGGAAAGGGAAAATAGGTTGACTGGTTTAGAGTAGTTCCATTAAAAACCGTATTTTGGTAACTTGATCCAATGTAAATTGTTGGTGCTTTTGGGTAGCTATGTTGATAACTTTTGATCAAACTGTTTGTGGCTGTTTTGTATGTTGACATTAACTTGTGATAAACTTGGGTAGCTATGTTGACATTAGCTGGATTTTGGGTAGCTAGGTTGTCATCCGTCTATTTAGCTACTGTTTTTTGCTGTCTTAAATGTAAACTGTGCAGTTCAATGAAAATGGTAAATTGCAGCTTTGGTTATTTTGCTCAATTTGGTTTTTGATAGTAATGGTTTTTGCCTCAATTTGGTTTTTGGATCAGTTTGGTAAACATCTAAGTTTTACACATTTTTGTAAACTGTTGGCCATTATACTTTTGCTACTGTTTTTGGTACCTATAAGATTCACATTTTCATTGGAATGACAATACTTCATTTATCAAAATCAGATTCACATTTTCATTGGAATGACAATACTTCAAAGTTTTTGCCCATGAAAATGACAATACTTCATTTATGATACAAATACACATTAACTACTTCACTGGATAATCAAAATCACATTACTCCATTTCTTCCATTCCCAATTCTGAAACAAAAAATTTACAACATTACCTACTGCTAGTTTAGCTGCATTAACCCTACATTACCAGAAGCACTCCTCATCCATATACTAATAACAAAGCCTGCAAATACCATACCAATTCCAAATCCATACAAAAACTTAAAATTCGACTCCCAAATCTTCTTCTTCAATTCATGATCTTTCTTCTCAATTGTAAATTGCAGCTTTTCAATTTCCTTCTCATACTTATCTGCCTTCTTCAACAGCCCTCTAAGCACATTTGATACCCGTTCGGAGACATCATAGTCCATCCATTCAAAATACCGGCAGCTCCCTAAGCCCTAACCATAAATCATTCATAAATTCTCATACCATAATAAGATTTAACCTACTACATTGCAAAATTTACACTTACCCCGTATCTCGGACACGCCCTATACCTCTTCCCCGGGTTAGCGTAACTCCATGACATCTTCATTGGAGCCAAATATCCGCACCTACACCGCACCTCCGCCATGAATTCCGATGAAGAACTATTGTTGTTACTAGACATTACCGTTCTACTTCGAAGCTTGGAGTCTTCAATTTCTATCTTCGAATGTTTTGCAATTACTAGGCGAATGGAGTCGAATGGAGGACCTAGGGCTACGCAGAATTAAGTTGGAATGAAGTCATTGCGTTCTCTGCTTTTATACGAAGTGAAGAAATAGAATAGAACATAGGAAATGACATATTTAACCCTGCTAAATCGGAGCCCTCGCCGGAAATTGGCCGGATGGAGTTAAGTGACCAAAAACACTTATTTCCATGGACTAAATCGATGATTAACGAGTACAAGGGCAACATTGACAGTTTGGCAACATTTGAGGGACTAAAACGTTCATTTCCCCTATATTATATTATTATTGATGAGGGTAAAATAGTCTACTTGCTCTCCCAAACCCCATGGAAAACAAAATACCACCTTCTAACTAAGAATTTGTTTTCCTTCACTTTTGGGAACTCAAGTTCCAATGGAAAACATTTTCCATCCAACCAAACAATTGAAAAACACATTTTCCTTCACTTCATGGAAAATCTTTTCCATGGAAAAGATTTTCCATCAACCAAACACCCCCTTACATTTTTCTCTATAAGTAACAAACACTCTATTATTGATTAATATTATATTTTTCAATATAAGTATTACATTTTCATATTAACTCGACCCGTCTCACAAATAATAATTTATGAGATGTGTCACAATAAAGTCATTCTTACCAAAGTACATGATTCAAATAATTTTAGACTCACATAAATATGAAGAGCGTTTTTCAGGGATGAAGCTTAAACTCAACAGCAAAGGAGAAACTCCGGCCAATTCATAGACACATGGAACTTTATGCAAGTGCTGCAACAATAGCTCCTAAACAAATTTTAGTTTCCTAGCTAAGTACACTGTACTGTTGTTCATTAGCAAACTATTACGTTAACATATTATATATTTTGTTCGATTGCACAAATAATAACAATTTTCTATTTACTTAAAAAAACATGTAGTGTTGTGTGATTGTAATGGCTAATGATATATTTTACAATGTCATTTTATATCTAGGCAAAAACTTGTGTGAGAACGTCTCACCATGAGACGGGTCGGGTCGGGTCAAGATGCAAATGTAACACTTATATGCACAAATGCCATACTTATATGCTCAAATGCAATACTAATCAGGAATAAAATTTTTGTTACTTAATTATTAGGGTAAATGTAATACTTTTAAGGGAAAATACAATACTTTTACATTTCGATTTAAAAGTATTACATTTTTCCTCAAATGTATTATATTTGCCCTTATAAGTGAGAGACACTTATCAACATTACTTATTATGAAAAATGTATTACTTTTTCTCTTATAAGTAACAAAAATTGTATTTTTGATTAGTGTTATATTTGAGCATATAAGTGTGAGATTTGCACATATAAGTATGACATTTGCATGGTGTTTTGACCCGACCCGACCCGTCTCACGAATAAGGATCCGTGAGACGGTCTCATACAAGTATGACCCTTATATCTATTATTTTTATAATTAATAATAACAGTTTTCTATTTACTACTATTGACTCTATTACAAGGTAATATTTGTTCTATACTTTCTCTATTTGTTGTAGCCCAATGAGTCAAATATCCACCACCATTGGGGTTCAACCATGTGATCTTCCTTGAGATAGAGGTGACATCTGAGCACAAGGTGCTTGCCAAAATATTTAATATAATATTAGTAGACAAAATATATGTTTAGAAATTAGTCAAATTACATTACAGGCCTAAACCCTAAACCCTAAAACCCTAAACAAACTTAAAATAAAAGGAGTATAACACTTACTGCCTCCTTTGGTGATGATGGCTCAAAATCAATAGCAGTGGGATCCTACGGTGATGAGTCAATGTTCGAAGCACTTGAGAGATTCATCACAGCCACTTAAAGCCAAAATATTTCAATCAATAAAGATAAAATAGCTTTTTTTTTAAAAAAAAAAAAAAAAAATTGGTAACAACAACGGTTTATGAAAATAAGATTCTTACTCACTCTCTAATTATGTTTCAAAACAATATTTGTAGTGTGCGTGTATCGTGCATGCGTCGTCCGTGCATGGTGCGTGAGTTGTGTAATATCAGACACACACACATATATATGGGCGCGCTCATGTGAGAACGAGAGCCCAAGAGAGAACTAAGAACTACTAACAACCGTCCATGTGTTCAGATTCAACGAATCAGATGTAATTTTGAAAGAAGACGCAGTGACATTTTCATAAATAACTCGAACTTTGGTGCAAGTAAAATGTGTTAAAAGTATAAGTAGCTAGTGGAAGTTTGCAAGTAAAAAGTGCAAGTAAAATCATTTACAAGTGCAACTAATTTCACTACATAGTGCAAGTAATTTACCTTGTTAAAGAGCACTTGATCGTGAATGAATCATTAATTACTAATTTTAGTTTAATATCGTGATCTTTTATGATTTGTGTTGAAAATTATGCATTAAATTTAGTCTTTTTAATAGTTGTCTCATATTTTTCTACTTACAATGCACATTTTTGTCTTTCCAGAGTTCCAGTGCGCATTGCCCCTTCTTCTAGAGCACATTGTTGTGCCTTCCAGAGCATTTTTTTTTTAAATCGTAGGTGGCGGGCTTTTTTTAAAAAAAAAAATATCACTTAATCTTGATCACTAATTAATAATTTGAGTCGAATATTGTTTGCTTGTTTATTATTTATGGTCGTTTATGATTTGTGTTGAAGATCCTATATTCAATTTAATTTTTTCAATAATTGTTTCACATCTTTGTGCCGTGCAATTTTTTTTTCTTCCAGAGCGCGCACATTGTTATGCCTTTTAGAGCACATTGTTGTGCCTTCCAAAGCACATTGTTGAAGTTCGTAGGTGACAAAATTTTTTTTTTGTGATCTAAGACTAAAATTCATTCTCATTTCTGGCACCCATCTCACTTGAACCCGTCCCATACCATCAATATAAAAAATAGGCAATTAAAATATACCAATTAGAAAATAAACTTCAACACAATCTATAGAAATTTTTTTAAAAAAAATCCATTGACTGAAAATCATTATTATATTGTTGTTGTTTTTAAATACAAATGAGTCTATTACATTGTAGATCATGTTGAAGCACAAAGAGTCAATATTGACTCCAGTGAGGCTCAATCTCATGACTTTCAATTCATCCATATGAGAGAGTCACTACATGTCATCTAAGCACAAGGTGTTTGACTTATTATTGTTGTTATTGTTTTCATTATTGTTGTTGTTGTTATTATTATTATTATTATTATTATTATTATTATTATTACATAAAAATATTAGGCTTTTAAAACCATCTCAGATTGAAAGTCACAAGCTCAAAAACAATTATGATTTTAGAAAAGTGGTTAATGGGGTTCAAAATATTATTCGATTGAAAAACTTTGGTCAAAATTTTTTTTTTTTGGTTTTAAATAAGAAGAGTACATTGATGCCAAGCACCTTGTGCTCAATTGGCATGTAGTGGCCACCCTCAGATGGGAGGTCATGAGTTCGAGTCTCAGTGGAGGAGATCTTGAAATTGACTCTTTGTGCTTCAACAGGTTGAGAAAAGTATAAATGAACAGATACTACAATGTAATAGGGTCAGTTGTATTCAAAAAAAAGAAGAAGAGTACATTGATAATAAATACATTTGATTTCCAACGTTGTACAAATGTGATATTGTGGACCCCACGGCCCACCCCTAGTCCCCTACACTACACAAAACCTCATATTCTTTATATTAGTACATTCCACCTCACAAAGGCTTCTTTTAATAAGAACTTATTTTTCTGGTGAAATATAAGAAAAAACATTTTTTTATCACTAATTAATAGTGTGTATTGTATAAATTTTGTTCATATGAGAACAATTTTAATCATTATCAAAAAAAAAAATTCGCTTATAAATTCTTTAATTCCTCTCGTGGTGTAGAAAACATATCATGTTTTCTTTTCACAAATTTTGGCCCATTTGTTGCTTGTGATGTATGTGTTCCTCACCACCATTATCAATATATATAAAAAGCAACATGATTTTCATCCTCCCATATCTCATTTTATGTGTTCTGCTTCAACTTTTATTTTATTTTTAACTAATATTTTTACCGGTGCGATGCACAGAATGGATTTGTTATAATATATTAAGAATATTTAGATTGATATACAATTATTTAAATTATAACATTATAATATTATATAGTGATGTTATCATTGCTTGAATTCGAGCAAATAATTGCTCAAATTAATAGCTAATGTGTATATCTACGCATACGGTATTGTAACTTTAGAGATTTTATGTATAATTGTTTAGGATTTTTATAAATTGCGCAAATGTGCTCGTTCTCTAGCAACTTAGTTATAGTAATTATTGGTTTTACGGCTGCGCTACACCCGTTTCAGATAGCCAACAATACCGTATAACTCAGAGAAATTACTAGAGAGAGAATACAAGCACAAATAAAGAGAACAATTATGTTAGGAACCTCGAGTTTTAAGATTTTGATGATACCAATATTTAGAGTTTAGATCCCCAATTTTTATTTACATCTTCACATCTTAGAATAGGTCGAATTCATGGCCGAATTTTTGTAATTGTCTAGGACTCGTGCCACTCGACTCTATCTATTTATTGGAACCACGAATCATTAACCGGCAGAAGATCTGGAGGCCGAAGATATGGTATAGCCAGAAGAAGACCAAGATGACGCTGAGGCCGAATCATGGAAGGGTTCACCTCGATGAGATTTTAAGAGAATGATAAACTCAATCATTCTACAATGGGCACTTAAGGCAGGAGTCATTTACTCGTGGGGACAAGCCAGAGAACATTCTCTGAGCATCTTCTTGTCCAAATCCTTAAAGTCGTGAGTGATCAACCTTGGACAAATAAGGTCCTAAGAACCATGGAAGGGCGACTGGTCAACTCTTGACTTCAAATTCCGAACATCCACACTTTTCTTCGAAGGCCTGGAAAGTCCAGTTGTCGACCGGCTTCACAAGGAAGGGCGACTGGTCAGCTCTCGACTATAAAGACCGAACCCCCTTTCTTCTAAGGGCTGAAAAGGCCAGTTTTCAACCGACTTCGCAAAGAAGGGAGACTGGTCAGCTCCTGACTTCAAACTTTGAACATCCATCCTTTTCTTCTAAGGCCTAAAAAGGCCAGTTGTCGATCGATTTCACAAGGAAGGGCGACTGGTCAACTCTTGACTGCAAATACCGAACCCCCTTTCTTCTAAGGCCTAAAAAGGCGAGTTCTGAAGTTGGCTCCACGCGAGTACTTTAATCAAACTAATGAATAAGTCTTTATTAGTCGAAATTCTAAAGCAATACACCAACTAAATATGCCCACTAGGTGCCTACATCGAATTATCTTAATAGAAAAAGCAGCATTCGAACTATTGATAGAATTTCTTCAAGTGGTAGGCATTCCAGGTTCTTTCCACCTGCATGCCTTCCATAGTTTCCAGTCGGTATGTCCCCGGGAAGATCACCTATGAGATTGTATAAGGTCCTTCCCAATTGATGGCCATCTTTCCCCCCCTAAGTGGGTTGACTAGCCTGCCAATCCTGCAAGACTAAGTCGCCCACTTGGAATTGAAGTGTTTGACTTTTACTCGCTTATCTTGGTAACGCTTGACAGCTTGTTGGTGCTCAACCATTCGGGCATATGCCGCATCACGTATTTCTTCCAAGAAATTTGTCTCTATCCGCAAGCTCTCCTCATTGCCTTCCTCATTGTAGAACATTATCCTCCAGCTGGGCACTTGGACCAAAGTTGACACCTTAGCTTTGAAACCAAACTCCAAGGCAAACGGTATTTCCGCGGTCGCTCGGCGAGGGGTCGTTCGGTAGGTCCAAAGAACTTTCTCAAGCTGTTCGACCCATGTTCTACCCAGTTCCTCAAGTTTCTTTCTCATTCCGTCTAGCAAGGTGCGAATCAGATTCTCTATTTGTCCGTTCGGCTGGGGGTAGGCCACAGAAGGCCTGATGTGCCGGATGCCGTGCTGGAAGCAAAAGGTCGTGAAGGCCCGGTTGTCAAACTGCCGGTCATTGTCAGTGACTATTTGCTCAGGCAGCCCGAATCTGCAGACAATGTTCTTCCTGACGAAACGTCAACACTGGTACTTAGTGATGGTGGCCAATGGCTCGGCCTCAGCCCATTTGGGTGAAGTAGTTTATCGCCGCGATACATAATCGATGTCGACCAGGTGCTTGCGGTAATGGCCCGAGGAGGTCTACTCCCCACTTAGCGAACGGAATGACAGTTGTGACCGGCATGTAGAAGGAAGTCGGTCGAGTACCCTTCTTCGCAAACGTCTGACAGGTCGGGCACTTGAGGACTTCCTCTATACAATCCTTTACCATAGTTGGCTAGTAATACTCCTAGATGACCAGCTTTCGTGCGAGTGTATTAGCATCTTGATGGGCTGTAAAAATTCCTCTATGAGTTTCCTCCATCATAGTCTTTGCCTCATTGGGGAGTAGACAGCGCAGCAGGGGAACGCCAAAAGATCGTTTATACAGCCACCTGTCAACTACCTCATAGATCGGAGCTTTGCTCCATATCCAGTCAGCCTCAGCCTTATCATCGGGCAACTCGTATTTCTCCTTATACCTCATGATTTCAGTTTTCCAAAACCATTCGGGCTGCGTGTTTAGTCTTTCGACGATCTCAGTTCGGCATATTTGCGAGAGATGATCATGCAACTCACTAGGATGTCGACCTCAACATTCTTAGCTTGGGGCACGTGGTGCACCTCGTAAGCGGTCAACTCTCCTAGGAGTCCCTCAGTTACATCCTTGTACATCTTCAACCTCTCATCTCGAGTTTCACATTTGTTTGTCAACTTGTTGACGACCAAGCGAGAGTCGGTCTTAATCCTCACTTGGGCGGCTTTCGGCGCTTTGACGAGGCGTAGACCTCCGATAACTGTCTCGTACTCAACCTCATTGTTTGAGACACGGAATTGATATTGCAAAGCATAATAAAGGTGGAAACCTTCTGGGGTGGTTATCATAACCCCTCCTCTACAATGGTGCGCACTGGCCGCACCGTCTATTTGAACTCCCACTAGTTAGCGTCATCGGGCTTCTCGCCCAGCTCGGGCTCATCGGCTTACGCTGAGCACTCCACTATGTAGTCGGCCAATGCCTGAGCTTTGATAGACGACCGGGGCAAATATTCCAATCCGTACTGAGTGAGCTCGACCGCCCCCTTGATTAATCTCCCAAATGAGTTTGGGCTTCGCAAGATACTTGCCAACGGCCAGTCAGTCAATACTCTGACATGGTAAGCCTGAAAGTATGGTACTAGCTTCCAGGCAATCACTACTAGAGCGAAGACTACTTTCTCAAGTGGGGTATATCTGATCTTTGCGACTTTTAGTATCCGCCTTACATAATTTACCGCGTGCTACGTTTTTTCCTCTTCGCGCACTAAAACCGATCCGACCACTTTCTAAGAGGCGAACAAGTTTAGGAACAACGTTTCTCCCTCCTTAGGTTTGTACAATAAGGGAGGAGTCAGTAGATATTGCTTTAAGTCTTCAAAAGCTGTCTAACACTCCTCTGTCCACTGGAATCCCTCTCGTCTTTTCATTGCTTCGAAGAATGGTAGAGTCCGATCAGCGGACTTAGACAAGAATCGACTGAGAGCCGCCAGGCGGTCGGTCAGACATTACATCTCTTTTAAATTCTATGGCGGTTGCATATCCAAGATGGCCTTAACATTCTCGGGATTGGGCTCAATTCCCCGCTGGGTGACCATGTATCATAGGAACTTCCCTTCTTTGACTGCGAAGTCACACTTCTTAGGGTTCAACCTCAAGTTATACTTTCTCATCGTCTTGAAGCAGTCAGTTAGATCTCTCACATGTTCCTCATCCTCTTTGCTTTTGACCAGTATGTCATCTACATAGGCCGCTATAGACTTGCTAATCAGGCTCTTGAACAATCTGGCTACTATGCGCGTGTAAGTAGCTCCCGAGTTATTTAGATCGAAAGGCATCACTCAATAGCAATAAACCCCGTCTGGCGTAATGAAGGCGGTTTTTTCCTCATTTTCCGCATGCATAAAGATCTGGTGATACCCACAGAAGGTATCTATGAAGCTTAGTAGCGCGTAGCCAATTCAAGTCGTCTCGTCCACTAACTAGTCTGTGTGTGGTAGCGAGAAAGGGTCCTTGGGGCACGCCTTGTTCAGGTCCGTGTAATTAACACACATTCGCCAAGCCGACGGCTTTGTTACCAGCACTACGTTGGCCAGCCAACTTGGGTACTTAATTGCCCGAATATGGCCGGCCGCCAAGAGCATATCGACCTCCTTCTTTAATGAAATCCCGACAATCATTTAAAAGATACCTTCTTCTCTGAGCGACTGGCTTCAGTCCTGGATTGACTATCCAGCGATGAGTGATAATAGCTCGGTCGACTCCTGGCATGTCTCTAGGCTCCCAAGCTAATATTTCTTTGAATGACTACCTTTCTAACGCTCTTCAGGAGTCCAACTACAAATAGCTACAAAGGCTTTGGACATCACACAACCCCCATTTTACCACAGGTGGAAACAGGACCACCACTACAAGAAAAATCACAAATCGCAACGGAAACATCGCGATGGAACATAATCCGTTGTCGATTCACGATAGACCCGATGTATTCACGATAGCTAAGATGTCGGTTCTTAGCTAAGAATAGACGTCGTAGGTTATTTTAATTTTGTAAAAAATATACTACGTCGGTTCTTCGCTAAGAACCGACGTCGTAGTATTTATTTTTAAACAAAATAGCGATGACGTCGATTCGTAGCTAAGAATCGACGTTGTAGCTATTATACGATGTCGGTTCAATACCCGAC
>NXFB01000333.1:71521-83799 GCA_002525835.2 Ipomoea batatas | reverse complement strand
CTTCACAACTCATGAAGGGTTGCACTAATTTCTCCTTTGTTAGTACAAACTCTTTCCCAACGTGCTCCTTTTATCACTAAGCCAGACAGCCACGCTATTGAAGGTTTTTCAACTTCTTGAGTTTACTTCGTCTCATTCTACTTATCTCCAAGTAGAGGTTGGTTGAAAAATGCTTGGGCTTTTTCTCCAACTTGAAATCTTGGCTTGATGTTCTTGATCAACACTTGAAGCCGCCCAAGATTTCTCTAAAAATGCTAGATGAGAATTTTGCTTTTGAATACTTGCACACTTATAAACTTGAGAGTATGAGCGTATTTTGCATACCAACTAGCAACTCCAAATGAATGAGAGCATGGGTAATTTGAGCTATGTGGACGTCAGTACCTTTATAGCCGTTTGTCTACTTTAGTGTACAGACAATTTGTCTTATGTCTTACACTAAAGGACATACCATTTAATGCTCATTGGGATTGTTTTCTAGGACTTTGATTTGCCAATTATCATCCACAATTTCAAGGCTATGGACAAGGCATATGTCAGAGAATGTCTTCAGGTTTGTCCTCATGAGTAAATAACAACTCATACCTTAAATGCTCACAAGAATGATTGACTTTATCATTCTCCCATGATTTCCTCGAATGTTTTAGCTTGATCATTCGGCCTTCAAGAAACTGGCCCTTCCAGTATTCGGTCTTCATGTCTTCTTGGTCTTCTTCTAGCAAGTCTTCGACCTTCAACCTTTTAAGTTTTTGTCCATGAGTATGACTATGTTTGGTTATGAACCAGACACCATGAGTCCTACTATGTATTCGGCCTTATGAAGATATACAATAAAGACAACGAAAAATTGGGGGGGTCTCCTCTGGTACTTTGGTATCATCAAAATCAAAGACTCGGGATTCCTAACAATTTTCCCCTTTTTGATGATGCCAACACCTATACTCAAGCCATAAGGTTACTTATATCCAAACTGGATTTTTATTATCATAGCCAAATAGTAGAGTTTGACAAAATAAGGATTTCAAGGAGTAAGATTACTGGTAAATTAACAACTCATGCAAAAATTCAAAATGCATTTCTTTCATTAAGACACAAGACATTATTACACGAATATATAGAAAAAGATAAACTCAAATAAACTTGAAGATCATCTCCTCGCTTTGTTCTTGACTTGTCTTCGAAGATCATTTCTTCGTCCGTGCTTGTCTTTCACTTTCCTCAACATCTTTTAGGTCAATCATTTTGTTTATGATTCTTCTTGCTTCGACCACGTCTTTGTTCTCGGTCATATGAGCATATTTATTTCTTACACGAAGTAAGAGATAATTCTGTGTGGCTTCACCAAGGTTTTTCCCATCAATGGTTCTTCTTTTCCACCACCATATAAACTCGGGTGCTGTCATTCCATCATAAAAGCTTTGACCTGTTTCACCCATGATTTGAGTGATGGCTCTTATCTTCAGAATATCATTATCATGCTTGGTTAGTTGGTTATATTCTCAGCTGATTCCATTCTTGCTTTCATTTCTTCATACCATTTATGTATCAATTCTCTGTCTCTCGAGAATTTCTTCTTCTTCTTCTTCTTCTTTCCTTTTGTTTTCATTGGCCTCCCTGATTCCTTTATTCTTCAGCCATTGGAAGTCTTGTCTCTCTCTGTTAGACCTTTTTTTTTCCAGAAAGGAGGGACATTATATGCTTCAAACCTTTTACCGCTTCCTTCTTCATAGGGAATATATTCAACTTCTTTGCTTTCAGCGGTTAAGGTCATTACTGTTCTTCCTTGTTTGTGGCCTCAGCCTTGAGATTTACCATGCCTTGGTGTGGAGGAAGATGGTGGAGGTGGTAGAGCTAGGAAAGCTTCTCTTGAGATGTTCCTTTCAGTCCTTCTTTGACCATCACCTCCTCGACCATCTTGATCATCCTTGTCTCTTCAATAACTTCGGCCTTGACCTTGAGGTTTGCACATTCTCTTTTCCCCTTGTTGGCATCATCTTTCAATGCCTCGTTATCTTGATCACTCAAATGATTGATTAACAGTTGAAGTTCCTTGATGGACCACTGATTGTCAAGAACAGATGTCGCTGATTGAGTAGTGTTCTCGTTGATCATATCCATCTTCATGCATGCAAGATCAACTCGTTCATTTAGTCGGGCTTGACTAAGTTTCATGTTTTGCTGGTCTCGCTGTACATTCAATAAAATTTCCCTTAGGTTTGCGAATGACTCCACATTTTCAGATTGTGCTTTTGTCAACTTCTCTTCGAGATCAATATTGCGAGTTAGCATTGGGGAATGGGAACTCTATTTCTTCTGATTCTCGTTCCTCTTCTTGACTCATTTAATGGCTTTCTTGAGATAGTCAAATTGTTCTTGTGGAGTCTTGGCCAATTCCTGTATTGAAGACAGAATAGAAGAGTGAAAAGGAATATAAGAACTTATTACTTATGTGGATTGAGTTCCTTGAGCTCGATCGTCGTGGCTTGCACCACGAGGTGCATCCATATTTTCACCTCGGGCTAAGCTCGGATCAGCTTGAACTTCATATTCATTCATGGGTACGTAGCCCAAGTCATCTCTCAGGTAAGAGTCTTCGTGGCTTGCACTCCGAGATGCTTCCTTGTTTCCATCTTGAGCTAAGCTCAGACTCACCCGTGTATCAACTTTAGCAGTTCTTGGGTTCAAGTCTTCGTGGTCCGCACCACAAGATGCTTCCTGATTGCCATCTCGGGTTGGACTCAGACTGCCGCTTCTCAATCACTTCGGCATGTTCCAATTGTTGCTCAAGTACATCAATTTCAGGATTTAAGTCGTCGTGGCTCGCACCGCGAGACGCTTCTAGATTGTCGTCTAGGGCTGAGCTTGAACAAATCCTTGGAAAAATTACGGCCAAAGGAAGTACATACACAACGTCATCATCTCTTGTCTCATCATTCTCTTAGGGTGAAGATGGAATATGATGTTCTATTTGATTATCTTCTTCCATGGACACTTGATGATGATCTTCAGGATGAGTGTCCTCGGCTGGAATCACTCTAAGCTCTTCCTCATCCTGAGGATGATTCGATACTCCTTGATTGTCATTGTCATCATTGTCTGAATCATTAGAGCTGGAGGAATTTTCAAGTGTTTCTTCTCTTGAGGCATCAGCAGGAAGACGAGTAGACTAATTATGTGGTGACTCGTCATCATCATCATCTGAAGATGAGTGAGGTGCTACATCATTTCAACCAGAAGTCTCTTTCTCAGGTTCTTTGTCCTGATCTTCTTCTTGTTATTCACAGTCCTCGGGCACTTCATTCTCACGACTTGTTCCAACACCAGGGCGAATATCTCTAAATGATGACTGGATTCTAGAGATACTAGTGACTCATGCGACCATGGTCAGATTCGCCCTTTCTTGTTCCTTTGGATCTGAGGTCTTGATATTCATTTCTCGACCTTTGCCTTTACTATTGAAATGTCCAGCAAGTTTCTGTACATAGACTCTGTCTATTTCGTTAGGTCTTGTGGCTTCAAAGACAGATCTCGTGCGCATCCAATCAAGAGCCCATTGCTCTTCTTCCCACATAAGACTGCATGCTCGGCCTATTACCTCAAGTCTTGACATTTGCCATTTCTGCCAAGCATACATTCTTTTAAGTTCAATACGAAGAATGTCTTCTCGAGTAGGGATTTCATTAAAGAGTTTTTCATGAGCTATTTGTTTAGCCAACTCGGCATCAACATTGATCTGCAAGGTTTGAGTGACAGTGGGAATAAGCAATGCTTCTGTCTCCTTATTGTGAGGCTGCACAACAACAATTTCCTCGGCTTCAATCACATCTTCTATCTCTCCTGCCAAGGCTTCAATCACATCTTCTTCTTCTGCATTGGCAGGTTTTTGTGGGAGAGTGGAGGATTAATCTTCTGCCTAAATTGCTTGAACCTTAATTTCCTTGACTTCTCTAAACGGCAAAGCAATCCCCTCGGTTAGTTGATTAGGAATGATATCTTGAGTTCTTTGATGGATAGACTCGGCCTCATCATCTGGGTCATCTTCCCCCGCAGATGATTCCTCGGTCCAAGTTGAGCTTGATTCTGGTTGAGCTTGAGGTTTTCTCAAATGAAGTAAAAGACCACGAGTACTAGAGCCTGATGGCTCGGGTTCCTTCGTCTTTTGCCTTTTTGAAAGTGGTCAGGTAAGAGGGAGCACATCATCTTCATCACTGTAATCATCATGAATTAATAGAGGTGGAGGCAGCACATTCGATGCTAAAGCAGTCTCAGCATCTTCTTCAGGGGTAAGTAGAGGCAAGTTTGAAGTTGAAATAACAACTTCTGGATCAATGCGGAGAACATCATTATCATCGGAATGCTCATGACTCGTCTCCTCGGTCGTTGGTAAAACAACTGACTTATCAATGATTATAGTCTCTACTTAGGTTACTCCCTATACAGGTGATGTAGATGTCTTGGCCTCCTATCCTCGTTGTCTTCTCTCAACTGGTGGAACAGGCACAGTTGAAGTTTCTTCGACCAATGTCTCGGTCGCTGCAACTGAAGGCTTAGGTGTTTTCTTGGGTCGCTTGGAAGGCCTTTTTGAGGGCTCGTCCTTCCTCTTCTCATGAGGTTTTCTCTTCTTCTTCTCTTCAGTAGGACCTTTTGATGACTCGGGTGCTTTAGAGGTTGAGACATCCTTCGTAGTTTGCACAGATGCACCCTTCGTCACCGAAGTCTTAGACTTTGTCTTCTTCTTCGCTTCTTGGGATGTAGCAAAAACGCCCATTTCTATTGGTTTTCTTTTGTCATAGTTTGGAGGCTTAGATCTCATGTGGTAGTGAGTTCGGTGGGTTGGAGTTCCAGGGCGAAGACTTACACCCTTAGACTTCAACACTTCTCCAATTACAAAACCAAAGCCTAAGGTTTTGATAATCCATCCACTCTCTAGATTTACTCCTTTACTCACATTCTTCTTCAAGAAGTCAAAGACCACTCTTGACCAATCAACAGGATATTTGCCAAGTAAAGCACTTAGCATTTTCAACTTGTCTTCCGAAATGTCATCTGTTCCTGATTGTTTGCTCTCAACAATCTTGTTCAAAATGTCAATGTGAACTCAAAGTCCATTTTGAGCATTTTCTTCTTAATAGGAAAAGCCACAAATGAGGGTTGATTTTTTGCCTTAATATCATCCCAGAGTTTGGAGTTGATGTACTTTCGACCGAAACATTCTTTATAGAACCCTTCATCACAGTTGGGAAAGTCGAAAGCTACCCGAATGTCACCATGAACAATGGTAACATTGGTTCCATTGACGGTCGATCTTATCTCATCAATTTCTCCACTTTCATGAATGCTTGAGTTGATGTAGAACTGAGTCACATCAAAATCATGAAAAACCTTATGGGGAAAAATCACAAAGTTATACAACCCTCCATCCTTGAGGCATTGTATTACGTTATTGCCAAGATCCTTGTCAATGACAAGTTACATGTATCCATGAGCATAAAAAATCGAACCTGCTTTTACGAGACTGTCACTTGTATTTTGGCCTTTCAATTTCCTCATAAACCAGTTGATGATCTTTTTGTCATTACATGGACGAATGATCTCAATAAGTGGTACAAACTCTTCTTCTTGTTGTTCATTTGATGCTTGAACTTCTGGGTTTTTAGAAGGAATATCTGTCTGATCATTAGAGGACACCATTGATGAGCAGTAAAGATTTTAAAAAGCTTCGGGAGGAAGAAAACTTAGGGTTAAAATGCTTGAGGGTAAAAAGTGAAAAGACGGAGGTGAGAGAGTGTTGGTCCCGATTGGGTGACGAAAAGTCTAGAGGGGTGGGTGAGTGGGTGAATAGACTTTTCTAACCAATTAAAACTTTATAACACTTCAATAAAAATAATTCTAAGTGAATAAATTTAACTTGAAATGCACAGCGGAATATTCGAACGGTAAAGTGCTATAAAATAAATCTGCGTAAAACTGAAGAGATAGATGACATGCAATACGTTGGAATGCCTTGAAATAGCTCAAAGAATAAGTATACAAAGTTTGAGGCACATGCGAACGTGGGAACACACAAACCCAGATGGATAAATCAACATAGTATGAAATGGGTTAGTGAGTCAAGCATGCAAAATATGTAAAGTGTTGTAAAGTAAATAGAGGCAAAGATTTATAGTAGTTCAGAGGTGGTGTAATCCTCCTAGTCCACTCTTCTCCTTTCACTCCAAGGAGGGAATTCCACTATCTCGTTCACCCAGATACAAATAGTGGAACACCAGTGCTACACAAGCACTTCCCGAGTGTCTCGCACAAAGCTACACTCAACAGGAGCTCCTCACACAAAGCTAAGCTCCCGAGCGCCTCGCACAAAGCTACGCTCTACCAAGTGTCTTGCACAAAGCTACACTTAGTTCCCCCGAGTGTCTCGCACACAGCTACACTCAAACAAGGATTTCACAACTCATTGCTACTCTCCCTCTCTCTACACTCAGTAGAGATATTTTTACAAGAAATAAAGATTTCTTTTCTAAGACTTGAATATTTCATGTATAGCTCAATATCAACACTTTTGGTCGTTATATCTTAATCTTATTCTTTGCAACCGTATCACCACCGTTCGTGCTTGTCTTCAACTCTTCTTGGGCTTTTTATAATTCAAGGAATTATTTGCCCGTTGTGAATATCCCTGATGACTCTATTTCTAAATACCTTTTTACCCCACTTTTCATCTATTTTTGTAGTTAAGTGTTGTTACTTGAGTGGAATTTATTACTTGGTTGTGTGTTTTTGTGTTAAAGGTCGATTCTTCCACAACGAGTAGAAAAGAAAACACATTGGATGGCTTTGGATCAATTTTGGTAGCTTAGGATTCCACTCAAGGAGGGAGAGGAGCAACGGAACGCACAATGGAACAAGGAGCAAAGAATAAGCTGGAAAAAAATCAAATAGGTACCCACACGGCCGTGTGGACACCCGTTTAGTCCAATCCGGAAGCAAAAAAGTGGATCACCGAAACGGGACCCGACACAGCCGTGTGGGTACCCGTTTCGGTCTGTACTATTCTGTTTTAGGCGTGTTTTGCTGCATTTTTGTGATATTCCGAACCCTAGCTAGTGTAGATTATTTCTCTCTTATTTCCATAGCCATTTTTAGCTTAGAATAGCCTAGATCTACATTAGTGAACGCATTGCAAGCCTCACTTGGTGGATTTGGAAGGGATTCCAACAACTCCTTTACATCATTAATAGTAAAACTCTATTTTCCTCTTCTTCATCTCTCATTTACTCTTATTGCTATTTATTGCTTTCTATGCTTGATATTTATGACTACTCTAGAAATGAGTGAGTAGTCCCTTATATGGGTTAGATTAGGTGTTTATTACTTCTATTGATGCTTGTTATGTGATTATTGCATAAAAGGGATGAATACCCATTCAGGTTCTTGAGTTTGAATTGAGTTTATTTCTATCTTTCAATAATTAGTGTACAATGATTGTTGTTTGTCTTTGGAAAACCTTCCATCACAATGGGAGTTGGATGCGAGACTTGAGCCAACCCAATCTCAAACCGGTAGGTTGGGGCTTAAATAACTTTTGTTCTTCAAGAACTTAGGTTGATATACCATGGAAATGGGGCAACCTTTGTTCTAACCCTTATGGAAACTTGGCTTCCTTTGTGCTAGCGTTAAGAACCTAGGTTTAATGTTCATCCCCCAATTTAAGTGTTGAATGCATCAATAGAGTAATACACCTAGTCTAACCCATCTTTCCCAATAGAATTTAAACCTAGTTTAATCTTGTTTTCCCTTATATCCAAAATTCCAAAAATACTTTAGTTTTATTCCTAAACCAAAAATGATTTGCTTGGATCTTTATGGATTCCAAGACCTTAGTGTCTAGAAGTCTAGGTAACGGCTTTCTACGTGCCATAAACCGCAATCCTTGGTGGAACGACATTCATAACCCACTTTCATATCACCACTACTTCTTACATCACTTTTTGGCGCCGTTGCCGAGAATTGGAAATTTGGTTGTATTGAGTTTTTACCTTTATTTTCTAGCATTAAGGTTAGTAAATCCTTAGGAGATTAAGTTTTATTTTTATTTTTGTTTTATTTTTCTTTAAGCTTTATTTTCACTAACACATAACCAAAGTGCTTCCAAGTGTGTTTTGTTTGGTGTTTGTTACTAGGTGTCCCTTCGGTTTATGCAAACAAGGTCAAAGGGGAGTGTGAACCTACATCCCCTTAACCAAGAGCTTCTAAGGGACATAAGGAGGGACAAAAACGAGTTTGCTTGGGTGGCTCAAAGAGTTTGAGAATTTTGAAGTTGAAATAGAAACCAGTGACACGAGCAACCCGGGGCAAATCTCCCCGAATGGAACAAGCACTCAACAAAGCCCAAGGCAAGGGGAGAACCATGAGGAGAATCAAGGAGGGCAACCTAATGCACCTCAAGTACCGGTACCTCCCATCCAAGTACCGATACCACAATTCATGGCAAATCCAAATGTGAACCCCTACTTCAGAGGAGTGATGAGGATGCCACAAGCTCAATTCCCTTTCTATCAATGTGGCATTCCACAAGGTTATGGGCAACAACAACAACAAGCTCCACAACAACAAGGACAAGGGGTTGGGATGCAACATCTTCTAAACCAAATGAATCCCAATCTCTTTCAACAATTTGCTCAAAATTTCCCCCAAAGAGTTCCTCCCATGTTTCAACAAGGTGTACAACAACCGATGGCGGCCCACCTAGCCCCGGAGTTTGAGGAAGAGGATTGCATTGTGTACCCAGAGTTTGATGCTAACAACTTTGAACTCAAGACCTCCCTAATCCAAATGGTCCAAGCAAACCAATTTGGGGGTGCAAGAGTTGAGGATCCAAATGCCTATGTTGTACATTTTGATAAGATTTGCAACACAATCAAGATGAATGGAATTACTATCGATGCTATCAAGTTGAGATTGTTCCGTTTCTCACTAAGGGATCAAGCATTAAGTTGGCTCAACTCCTTCCCGACCAACCACTTTGTCACATGGGAGCAATTATACAAGGCTTTCATGCAAGAGTATTGCCCTCCCTCAAAGGCCGCAAAGTTGAAGAAACTCATTCAAAACTTTATACAATTTGGGAATGGGAATCTATATGAAGCATGGAAGAGCTTCAAGGAGTTGAGGAGGCAATGTCCCAAGAATTTGCTTACTCCGGGAGACTTCATCTCATCATTCTATGAGGGACTATTGGATAGTTCCAAAATCATTCTTGACACGTCATCATATGGAGGGATCTTTATGGACATAGGCTCGGAGCATGGGGAGCAAATGATTGAAAGAATAACATCCAACACGGCATATTGGTATAATTAAAGAAGTGAACCTCCGAAGAAGGAAAAACTGGCCGGGATGTTTGAGGTGGATGACAAGTTGGCTATGCAAGCTCAACTAGAATCTATCCAACACATGCTCAAGCAAATGATGCAAAACCCTAAACAAAGTGTGCAAGCGGTTGCCCAACCGACTCCTCAAGGTCCTTGTATGTCGAACTCTTACTCTTTGCCACAATCACCATGTAATTCACCGGGACCCCAAAGCATGGCCATAGTTGCTTGTTGCGCTATTTGTGGAGGAAACTATGCCTCCCAATCTTGTCAATTATTGGATACAAGTAGCCAAGACTCATTTTCAAGTATGGAACAAATTGATGCGATAGGGTTTTCTAGGCCTCAAGGGCAAGGTTTCCAAGGTTATGGCCAACAACAAAGGAATCAATTTGGAGGTCAATATGGGAACCAATGGAACAACCAAGGAAGTAACCCACCCCTGGGTTTTCAAGGAAATAGGGGTAACAACCAAGGAAACAATTGGAGAGGCAACCAAGGCCAAGGCCAATGGAATAATCAAAGTGGTCAAGGGTATGGTAACAATCAAAATCATCAAGGGACCTCCAATTCTTCCCAAGATCCGGATATGAAGACTTTAATGAGCATGATAATGAATCAAATGAGCAAGTTACAAACCGAAGTGGAAAGTCTTCGAACTCAACAACAAAGTGGAGATACCCAAAGTTCTAACCACGCCTCCTCTTCTAGTGGTAAACTACCGGCCAACACTGAAAATCCAAGGAATCATGTGAATGCTATCACCACTAGGAGTGGGAAGGCCTTGAAAGATCCACCATACCCTACCAATGATCAAGATTTTGAGAAAAAAGATGAGAAAAGTGAAAATGCCCAAGGGAAAGAAGAAGTGGAAATAAAAGACATTCTTGAAAGTGATAATGAGGAGGAACCTCTCATTCAAAGAGACAAAGCAAAAGGGAAGGCTCCTATGCAAGTTGAAAACAATGAAAGCAAGAAGGGTGCACCAAAGGGCAAGCAAACACATGACTCGGTTATACCATGCAACCTCCTACCATTTCCACAAAGGTTATGGAAGTCAAAAGACACCAAGAGAGAGAACAAGTTTAAGATGATGTTGGACAAACTTAAGATATCCATGCCCTTTGTAGATGCCGTTACTCAAATTTCTTCTTACAAGAAATTTTTGAGGAGGATACCGAGGTCCCCATTATCCTTGGTAGACCTTTCTTAGCCACCGCCGGAGTCATCATAGATGTGAAAAGAGGCAAGCTTGTAATGGAAGTGGCCGAGCATAAGATTGAGTTCGATATATTCAAAATGGCCAAGCACTAACCTTTCTATGTGGACGAGTGCAATATGGTGGAGGTGATGGAAGGTTGCGTTGATGAAGTAAGGATGACCCAATGGGAGGAAATTGAAGAACTATGCATCTTGGAGGAGGAAATTGAAGAACTATGCACCTTGGAGGAGGAAATGGAAGAGCTCCATACCACATGTGATTCAATTGGGGAGGAACCATCTTTAAGGTAGAACTCAAGCCCTTGCATTCCAATCTTCGGTATGATTTTCTTGACTCTAACTCTTCCTTTCTCGTGATAGTTAATGCTTCTTTCAAAAATGATGAAATGAAAAAATTGCTTGATGTGCTAAAAAGGCATAGAAGGGTGATTGGGTATGAGATTGGGGATCTCATTGGCATTGACCCGAAGTATTGTATGCACAGAATTTACCTTGAGGACAATGTCGACGTCATCTACCCTATTTCGGATAGCAAATGGCTTAGTCCCATTCATGTTGTACCGAAAAAGGGCGGAATGACGGTCATTGAAAATGAAAATAATGAATTGATCCCTACTAGACTTGTTACTGGGCACCAAATGTGCATTGATTATAGAAAGCTTAACAAATCTACTAGGAAGGACCACTACCCTCTCCCCTTCATTGACCAATTGTTTGAAAGAATGTCTTGCAACAAATATTTTTACTTCTTAGATGGTTTTTCAGGATACTTCCAGATTTCAATATGGCACCTATGCATTTAAAAGGATGTCATTTAGCTTGTGTAACGCGCCAGCAACTTTCCAAAGATGTATGATGGCAATCTTCTCTGAGCTAGAGGAGGAGACAATGGAAGTGTTCATGGATGACTTCTCCGTCTATGGGAGGTCATTTGATGAATGCTTGACCAACCTTGACAAAGTCTTATGCAGATGCCAGGAGGTGAACCTTGTGCTCAATTGGGAGAAGTGCCATTTTATGGCCACGGAGGGCATAGTTCTTAGGCACAAGGTGTCCGAAAGAGGAATAGAAGTGGACCCGACGAAAGTTGAAGTAATTGCTAAACTGCCACCACCAAACACAGTGAAAGGAGTGAGGAGCTTTCTGGGCATGCGAGGTTCTATAGAAGGTTTATTAAAGATTTTTCAAAACATGCCAAGCCCCTCACACATCTACTTGCCAAGGATGTCCCATTCCAATTTGATGATTCCTGTGTGGTTGCATTCGGGAGATTAAAGGAGGCCCTATGTAATGCTCCGATCATTCAACCCCGCGACTGGACTTTGCCTTTTGAGTTGATGTGTGATGCCAGTGATTACGCGGTTGGGGCGGTTTTGTGTCAAAAGAGAGGGAGGAGCTACCTTGTGATCCATTATGCTAGCCACACGCTAGACCAAGCCCAAGTCAATTATGCAACAACCGAGAAGGAGCTCCTAGCGATGGTGTTTGCTATGGATAAGTTTAGATCCTACTTGATTGGAAGTAAAGTGATAGTGTAGTACCCAATAATTTCGTTCAAACCTCGAGACCGGTAATTATTTCCACCAGGCAATTTATTTGATTTAATTGGGCTTAATCTTTCCAATTAATACATACATACATACATATATATATATATATATATATATATATATATATATATATTAT
>NXFB01000333.1:51373-64011 GCA_002525835.2 Ipomoea batatas | reverse complement strand
ACCTTTCGAGTTACATCCCGATGGCAGTCTGCGTTATCAAGGACGTTGGTGTGTGCCAGCTTCATGTAGAGAGTTGAAGAAACAAATATTGGAAGAAAGCCATTATACCCCATATTCAGTACACCCCGGTGGCGATAAGTTATACAAGGACATGAAGAAACTGTTCTGGTGGCCTAATATGAAGAAGGAAATAGCCGACTTTGTGAGCCGATGTTTGAATTGTCAAAAGGTTAAGGCAGAAAGGTGTAAGACTAAGGGAATGCTACGACCCCTAGAAATACCCGAGGGGAAGTGGGATTCCATCTCAATGGACTTCGTAGGAGGGTTGCCTTTGACTAAGACTGGGAAAGACAAGATTTGGGTGATTGGGGATCGCCTTACCAAGACAGCCCGTTTCATTGCTATGAAGGAGACTTGGACTATGGATCAGTTGGCCAAGGCCTACATACACCAGGTGGTGAAGTATCACGGAGTACCCCGCGACATCGTGTCTGATCGTGACTCGAGATTCTTATCACAGTTTTGGAAGTCGCTACAGGCAGCTTTGGGCACTAAGTTGAAGATGAGCACTGCTTTCCATCCTGCCACTGACGGGCAAACAGAGCGAACCATCCAAACGTTAGAGGATATGCTGAGGGCCTGCATGCTTGATTTGCAAGGGTCATGGGAGGAGCACCTCGACTTGATTGAATTCTCCTACAACAACAGCTACCATTCCAGTATTCGGATGGCCCCCTACGAGGCGCTCTACGGTCAGAAGTGCAGAAGCCCGTTATGTTGGGAAGACTTGATAAACCCGGTGACTTTGGGACCCCAGTATTTGCAAGAAGCAACGGAGAAAGTCAAGCTGATTCAAGGGAGAATGAAAGCTGCACAGGATCGCCAGAAATCCTATGCTGACTTGGGAAGGAAGCTAGCGGAGTTCTAGGAAGGGGAGAAGGTATGGTTGAATATTTCACCATCTAGAGGAGTGATGAGATTTGGGAAGAAGGGAAAGTTGAGCCCTCGTTTCATCGTTCCCTATGAGATCTTGGAGAGGGTTGGACAAGTGGCGTACCGTTTAGCCTTGCCGGCAGAGTTGGACCGAGTGCATGACGTGTTCCATGTTTCCCAGCTGAAGAAGTATGTGCATGATGCCTCGCATGTGATCGCCCCGGAGACGCTGGAGTTAGACGAGACGTTGTCCTATGAAGAAAAGCCCGTGAAGATTCTGGATTCCAAGACGCGAGAAACGCGTCGCAAGGCGGTCAAGCTGGTAAAGGTGTGTTGGTCTAACCATGGAGTTGAGGAGGCCACCTGGGAGATGGAGGACGAGATGAGGAGGCGCTACCCGGCTTTATTTGACCTATGTAAGTTAATAGTTTAAGTTCTTGCATGATAGGCATGGGTTGGGAAAGTTAGGAGTTTTAGGAGTTAGAAGCATAATATGTTCTTAAGTCTAAGTTTGGTTGAGCAATCCTTTTTCATTAACCTTCGATCAACGCCTTGTTTCTTTGAATCGTTCCGTTTCAAGTTCCCGTGAGCCATGAGCTTCGGGGACGAAACTCCTATTAAGGGGGGTAGAGTGTAATACCCCGTAAATTCGTTCAAGCCATACGACCGATAATTAATTCTTTTGGGCAATTTATTTATTTTAATTAATTTCATATATAGATATATGTATATATATATATTTCTTGGAACCCAAATTCATTATTTTAATCAAGAGCCCAATTCTTGAATTTATTCCTGTAAGGGATTTATTCTAATTTGGATCCTTACAATTCTTATGTGTAAGAGTATTCTTATAATGGCCCAATTCTAATATATATACATATATTGTCTCTAAGACATTTAATTCTTAATATTATGGGCTTTCTCTTATTCTAAGTATTTATTTATTTAAGAGATGAATTCCTTGGCCCAATAAATTAATCTTGTACATAATATTGTTACATATATATATAAAGAATGGAGCCCATTCCTTATTAATTCTTTCACCCTAATATACACATATATGAATATATGTATTGTAGTATATATATTCAAGACTAAATTCTTCTAGAGGTTTTCACTCTCTCTCTTCCCTACCACTACACTCACGCCACTTTCATCTTCTTTCCCTTCAAAAATTGATCTTCATTTCATCTTCAAGTATTCAAGTCAAGATTGCTATTTTAGGGTTGTTGAAGCTTGGGTAAGCATCTATATCTAGGAATGTTCATTGCATCATGTAGTTTTTATAACCTTTATGCAAGTTCTTATGTTTTCTTTTGGGGTTCTTTGGGGAAAAAGATGATCAAGAAGGAGGTGGTGCTTTGTGAAGTGTATTGAGGATTTGCTTGGTTGAGAAGGGCTTCAAGAGGTAACCACTATGGCCATCAAAATCTATTTTTACACTCTCAATCTATATGATATTATTTGGTGTTGGAATCCTGAAATTTCTTGAATGTTAGCCTTGTTCTTGACTATGGAATTTGTGTTTGATGGATCCATGAACTTGTGTTCTTGATCCTTTGCCTATTGATGTTTATGAGCATTTGATGGTTTGGATTCCATGTTATTTGGCGTCTGTGAGTTGCAAACTGTGTATTATAATCTCATTTTCGCATTCTGGAACTTTTATTCGTGTCTGAGCCGAAGTCTGGGAGTGGGGTGTGGTTTTGGTCTCGCGGAGCACCTTAGCGGCACAATGTAATCCGCTGGGGCCTTCCGCAAGAACAAAATGGATAAGGTTGGTGGAGGAGGGGAGCCCGTTGAGGAGATCCGTGATCTTCCTGCGGAGGTGTGCGGCGGAGGGCGGTGTTTCGTCACTCTGTTCCGCTAGGTCTCTGGGAATCTGTTTCCAGAGAGCATCTGTGGGTTTGTTTGTTTGATTGTTCCTCTTCTTGTTCTGAACGTTGTTAGAATGTTCTATGGGGTATTCTACCATGTCTTTGGAGTATTTATTCACATCTTTTGGTCCATCTTTTGAATCTTTTGCTTTGTGAATCCTTGATTAAATTATCTGGCAGTTGGTGGGTGTTCATATTTGAGATGAACACTTTAAGTGGTTGTTCTTGGGCTGAGTTTAAGGTTGATTATGGAGTGGTGGATCCTTGTGTGTCTTTTGGGTGATCGGTGGGTGATCTAACTGTGGTTGCTATCTAATTGTGGATTTAACTTTGGGCTTTTGCCTCTGTGATTGGGCTTTTGCCTCTGTGATTGGACTCCGGTCCCTGTGATTGGGTTTTCTTACCCCTGCGTACCTAACTTCTAACTTTCAGGTTCGGTGTTCGATATGAGGAATGGTATGTTGGGTTGGAGGTTGGAGTTTGGGAGTTCTTTCTTAGTATCGTGTATTCGTGAGTTTCCTTGTGATTATTCGGTTAATTTGTATCTCAGTTGATATCTTGTTGTTCCTTGTTATGTTGCGGTTTGGTTGGCCCCTTTATGATTGTCTTATTGGAGTTATGATTCAGTTAGTATCTTGTTTATGGACTTGTTGTCTTATACATTCGTTATTGAATATTGGTTTCGTTTGGAGGAGTCTCGGTTTGTGATTCATTCAGTTTATCATTGTTGAGTATCCGATTTTAATTAAAGAGCAGTTTGTTGGTGTGTATATTCTATATGGGTGTGTAAACCTATTTACAACCTTATGTATATCTATACTTCCTTGCGGGTGTGAATGGTGGTTACTTAGCAGTCTTTTGCAAATGGTTCCTTGTGTGTTTTGCCAGGTTCGCAATAAAGTCTAAGCGTGAGCGCGATAGAGATATACCCGTATGAGGAAGCTTAGATAGTCGTTATGTTTTTAGACTTATGCTTTGGGCCTGTGTGCCGCTATGAGATTTTACATACTCTCCTTTAGTTCTTGATGTTTTGATATTACTTGAGGATTACGTTTATACAGTTGGTTCAGTTTATGGTTAGCCTGTGCATCTAGGGCGTGTTTTCTTACCTAGATGTGGCATGATGCCCTTTAGGTTTTAATTCGCTTCCGCTATGTTATGTTTTATGGTTGAGATGGGCAGCTTTTGTGTTGAGTTTAGCTGTCTCAGCTTGTGAAAAAGTTGGGGTGTCACAACATTCATCCCCTTTAGGCATTTGAATTTGTTTTTTTGGGAAAAGACATTTGAAGTATGTAATGGCTGGCATGCTTTTTATATATATTTTTATATATATATATCCATGAGTAGAAAATTTGTCAAATCTATTTAACAAAGCTGTCATTACAGACAAATATTATAGCACATAAGTTACAAACTAAGCAGTAGAAAGCCTAATTGAACAATTATCATACCTGCTTCGGCCTCTGCAGAGTATGGTAGTGCTATCTCTTCCTTAAAAAGTTCATTTTAACATAGATTGCATATCCATGTACATAATCCTGTGAGCACAGAAGTAGATTTATTATATATTGTAATCATTTTTAACCTTATTAATTGTTAATATTTAGTATATATTATTCATGCCTTTTTTCTTACAAGATTTGCACTTAGCAAGTACATTCTTTTATTTCACAGCATGTCCAACTCCCTCTTAGTGGCATTTTTAGTTTACCCCATATCAATAACAACCACATCAATGGAATCAATGCCAGCTTTTATCATAAAAATTAAACATTCTTTAATACACTGATTTTAAGTAACATAAGTTGTTTTAATACTACAAGGTGACAAACACATACTGAGGTTAATCTTTGTTTTATCATTTGTTGAACCTGATTGGTCAGTTAATTCAAGACAAACAACTGCAGATGGCCAACCAACTTTCCTGCATCAAAATTATTTAAAATACATAGATAAAGTGCTATTTTTTTTTTTAAGTAGGTTGTTCGAATTCCTAACACCACATGTAAAAAGCCACAGTTATAAGTTATTTAGGTAAGATAAATAACATAAAAACCTAAATCTGCAAAGTAACTCAAAATAAGAGATCAACAACACTAGACACCACATGCAGAACACAATTTCAGAATAACAATAGATAAAAAACCACAATTCTAGAAAAAACTAGATATGACGAATCCAGCGTAGAATAATCACATAATCAGTAAAACTTAGTTTTAATAGGACTAGGGGTAACTGTCGATTAACCAAATAACGTGAAATCATAGATCGAACACACTAAATCGCACATGCAGTACACAAATTTGACGATAACCCTAGATACAAAATTTTGTCATTTTAGCTAGAAATTTATGAACATATTAGTAGATTCTAAAGCCTCAGTTGTTAAATTTAAGAAATTATAGCAGAGAATCGAATTTTTGTAGGATAAATTAAACCAAATACAAATCCAAAACAAAACAAAAAAAAAGGGAAGAAGAAAGAGAACCTAGGATCTTATTGTAACTGCAAGTTTTTGGAGGAGAGAATGAAGTCGAGCGAATGGAGAGAGACCGACATTGTTCGAGAGAGAAATGGAGACAGCGTTTATGCAAGAGAAACAATAGCGAGAACGAGAATTGGGGAAATGAGTTTGGAGTTGGACAGATTAGGATATTCTAAAACATATTATTATTATTATTATTATTATTATTATTATTATTATTATTATTATTATTATTATTATTAGCTACGTAGAATTAATCTTATTACATTAGATTATTAAATTATAAATTATTAGACAGATTAGATAGATGCTTAAATGGATTATTCTCTCTCGAAAGGTTTCTTCGCCTACCTTCTTTACTTCACGTTTTTTAGGTAACTAGGTCTCCGCCTTTCCTAGCCATTAGCGGCGGGAAGCGGTGGGCATGTCGTCGGCAGCACCGGCCGCACCGGTGGTGCCACCACGCGATGTAACTATGACTGATGAAGCCTCGCCTCAGAGAGCCACCAAGAAAGTCAGGATCATGAAAAGAACCTTTGCAGAGACGGTCACAGACCAGAATGCCTTCAACACCGACGAGAGGCCGCAGACAGATGAACATGGCTGGGCGTTTGAAGATTCGGTGGTGGAATCAGACTTTGAGATGGATAACCATGACGAATCGGATGGCAGACCGATGGTGAAATTCCCGAAGGCCCTCCGTCAAGAACTTTGCCGTGAATGGCGTATGGCTCTTATCATCAAGTATCTCGGTAAGAACCTCAGTGCTAACGTCTTGAATCTAAGAGCCCCAACTCTATGGCAATTGAAGGGTCGGTTCCAGATCATTGACATAGGGTTCGGTTGCTTTGTTATGCGGTTCGATGACAAGAAAGATTATCTCCATGTGTTACTCGATGGGCCATGGAAACTCTTCGATAACTACTTAGTAACGCAACGCTGGGAGCCAAACTTTAAACCTCAAACAGCCAAGATCAAGAAGATGGCGGCCTGGGTTAGGTTGCCGGAACTCTCGGTCGAGTACTTCCGGGATGACACCATCAAAATGATTCTTGAAAACATTGGAAAACCCTTGAGACTCGATCGTACGGCGATGGCAAGAGAGAAAGGACGCTTCGCAAGAGCTGCAGTAGAGGTGGACTTGGATAAACCTCTAGTTTCTGAAATCTGGGTGATGGGCGGAGTTCAGATGGTGGAATACGAAGGGTTACATGTAATTTGCTTCGGTTGCGGGGTGGTAGGGCATCGCGAACAAGACTGCCCTCTGTCGAAACCAAATCCTCCGCAAGAGACGAATGGTGGCAGCAGCTCTGAACCGGCAGCTAAAACAGATAACCTGCAGCCTAACGAAGCACCGCACAGCGCTAAGGAGACGACTCAACCAACCGAACACCGCCGCTATGGGCCTTGGATGATTGTGACTAGGAAACAACAAGTTGCAACACACAAGAAACCCCAGCAGCAGTCCACGGCTAACCTGAGTCAGTCCAACATGAACAGACCCCGACAGCAACAACGGAATAACACTACGCAGAACCCCACGAAAAATAGGTTTGCGGCGCTGGCCGAGCAACAGGGAACATCGTCGCAGACTCACAAAGCCAAAGGGAAGGGTAAGACGACGGGGGGGCGCACTGAGAGCTCCAAAGGTAAGTCCTCTTCCCCAACCTCCCAACCTGTGTTGGACCAGCAGTTCTTTAACCCGGGTAGGGCCCCAATGGCCAACTCTCCTAGCCGTACCGAGCCCTTGAATCCGTCGAGGGAACGCGGCGGCCGGGGGGGTTCCTCGCAGGGGCGGGGTAAAGGAGTGGGTCGTGGTACCACTCGTGCTCAGTCCAGCGCTGTTCCTCCGGCTGGGCATGACGGCCAGGTTGGCGGCAATGGTGTCTTCCAGTTTGGAAGCATGCCGAATGCCGCGTCGAGTTTAAGGGGTGGCACTGCTCCACCACCGAACCCGACGCCTTCTAGCAGTTTTACGCCCGGGGGTGGCGGTGGCCAAACTCCCCCTTCTGCGGCGGTTTCCTTATGAAGGTCATTTCTTGGAATTGTAGGGGCATTGCTAATGGACGGGTGAGAAGATTCGTCAAAGAACTTCTCTCCACGACCAAGGCTGACGCCCTCTGTCTCCTGGAAATCCGTTCTCCAAAGGCGGAGAAGATGGTACCGTTAGCCTCCAGGCTGGGGCTAACCAACCACTTTATCGTTAATCCCTTGGGTTTCGCTGGCGGTCTGCTCCTCTTATGGAAACCCGACCTCATCGATCTCCAAGTTGTTAGTCACAACTCCCAAGCCATTCACACTTTGGTGAACCATAGGCTGGGCAACTGCTTTATCACATTTGCTTATGTTCGTCCTAACACGTTTGCCAAGTGTAGGTTCTGGGACTTCTGTAAGGAACTGGCAAGCTCCACTCAAAGTCCTTGGATGGTCTTAGGTGATCTCAATGACATTGCGACTAGTGATGAGCAATGGGGCAGTTCTTCCTTGAACTACACCGCTCTACAGAATTTTGTGGATGCCTACAGTGATTGTGGTCTCCTGGACCCGGGCTCGTCTGGTCCCAACTTCACTTGGTGTCGGTTTGTCGTGAATAGAGTGGTTCAGAGAAGGAGGCTGGACCGGGTTCTTTGGAATGTGAGTGCCCAGATGATCTTCCCGGAAGCTAAGGTAGCAGTACTCCCCCCGCCTTTGCTCCGACCACAATCCCATTCTTTTCTTGGATGAAGCTGGGCAACCTCCGGATAGGAGTCTTCGACCGGTGAGGTTCGAAGCGGCTTGGTTGACTAATGATGACTATAAAAACATTTGGAAAGAAGCGGCGGGCAGAGTAGGTACTAACTTGGAAGAAATTATCTCTACTGTGACCCATAAGAGTCTCTTATGGAAGCGCAATGTCTTCGAAAACATCTTTAATAGAAAACGCAAGATTGAAGCTCGGATTCTTGGTATTCAAAGAGCGTGGAATTATAACACTTCTAATCGGTTGCAAGACTTGGAGAAACAGCTGTTGACCGAACTCAACGAGGTTCTGGTCCAAGAGGAAACACTCTGGTTTCAAAAGGCCAGGACCGACTGGATCAGAAATGGAGACAGGAACACTAGTTTCTACCATAGGTCAGCGTTAATCAAGCGGAACAGAAATCGCATCAGATTCCTCAAACTTCAGGGGACTTGGACTGACGACTCTGACCTGCTGACTGATCATATTACCAGCTTCTTCTCTACTCTCTTTTGCAAGGTCGACCGGGGGCCACAGACTCCACGTCATGAGATACCTAGGGATCTTCAAATTCCGGGTGACCAATCAACCAACCTCCTCCGTAGGGCCCCCACAGAAGAGGTCAAAAGAGTGGTGTTTGGGATGAAGAAGTTTGGGAGTCCGGGGCCGGATGGTATTCCAGCGATCTTCTATCAACAGTATTGGGGAGAGATTAGTCCGGCCATGACTCATATGGTTAACCGGGCTCTTGAGGACGGCTTCACACACACCTCCTTATTACAAGCCTTCATGACCCTCATCCCTAAGAAAGAGACTCCTGAAACGGCAGCTGATTTCAGACCAATCACCCTCCTAAATGTTTCTTTCAAAGTGATCTCGAAAGTTCTTGTTAACATGTTAAGACCGATCATGAGCAGACTGATTGGGCCCCACCAGAACAGTTTTCTCCCAGGACGGTCAACTATGGATAATGTGATCCTCACTCAAGAGGTTGTTCACACAATGAACAACACAAGGCGTAAAAAGAAGCAGATGATCCTTAAAGTCGACGTCCAAAAGGCCTATGATAGTGTGTCTTGGGATTACCTAGAAGAGACCCTGGTGGATTTCGGGTTTCCGAGGCGACTCATCGATCTCATTCTCTTCTCCCTTCGTGAGAGCTCTATAGCGATCCTTTGGAACGGAGGTCGCCTACCACCTTTCAAACCGGGGCGTGGGCTCCGTCAGGGCGACCCTCTGGCCCCCTATCTCTTTAATCTGGTAATGGAGAGATTAGCCCACGACATTCAGAACCGAGTTAACGCCCGCTCTTGGAAACCGGTCCACATATCTAGAGGAGGCACATGCATCTCCCACCTCTTCTTTGCGGACGATCTGATGCTTTTCGGGGAGGCCACTGAACAACAAGCCCGGATCATGATCGACTGCCTCGAATCCTTCAGTAATGCCTCGGGGCTTAAGGTTAATTTTTCTAAATCCCTGCTTTTTTGTTCTTCTAACGTCAATGCAGGTCTCAAACGGGCTATTGGGAGGATCTTGCAAGTTCCGGTGGCAAAATCCCTTGGCACGTACCTTGGTATTCCCATGCTGAACGAAAGAGTTTCGAAGAGCACTTTCAACGTGGTTATTGAAAAAATGCGAAAGAAACTCGCCACCTGGAAAGCTAGTTCTCTCAACATGGCGGGTAGAAGAGTTCTTGTCCAGTCCTCACTCGCAACGGTCCCCACCTACGCCATGCAAGCCATGGCCATTCCGGTAAGTACTTGTAACGAAATCGATAAAACGTGCAGGAACTTCCTTTGGGGCCATGACAACAACACCAGGAAACTCCATACTATCAGTTAGACTGAAATATGCAAACCTCAGGACGAAGGGGGCCTTGGACTTCGGATGGCCCGGGACTTTAATCTTGCCTTTCTCACCAAAATGGCGTGGCAAGTCTTCAAGAACCAAGACAAACTTTGGGTCAAGGTTCTACGTGAGAAATATGTCAAGGACGCCAATTTCTTGCACCTCCAGAAACAGTCCAATTGTTCTTGGGGATGGAGGAGCATTATGAAAGGGAAAGACATTCTCGCAGGTGGCATTAAATGGAACGTCGGCAATGGGCAAAGAATTAATTTCTGGGAGGATTGGTGGGTGGGGGATGGCCCGTTAGCCTCCAATGCTAACCTCATCAACCGCCCTCACACGACACACGTTATGATAGAGGAGCTGATCACGAACCAAGGAAGATGGGATCTACCGGCTCTCCACGGCATTCTCCCTACAAACTTGATTGACATGGTTCGGGCTACACCAATTGCCATTAACCCCGACCAAGAGGATTTTCTATCGTGGCCACACTCCGATTCAGGTATGGTAACTGTTTCTTCTGCTCATTCTATCATTGCATGTTACGCCTACGATGATCAATCACATGGCTGGATTTGGCGAGCAACATGCACAGAGAAAGTCAAACTTTTCATGTGGAAGATTTCTAAAAACGGGCTCATGGTTAATGGGGAACGGAAAAGACGGGGTCTCTCCGATGTAGCGTCGTGTCCGGTTTGTGGAGATGATGAGGAGACCCTTGATCACCTTTTTCGGCAGTGTCCGATGGCGGAAGCTTGCTGGGACTTGGCCGCCCCTCCCCCCTCGTTCTGGACTTCCAACCATCTCAACATGCATCGCTGGATGGAGGCGGCATGCGCCTCTAAACTCACGGATGGCAATGGTACCAACTAGGCTCAGATTTTCCCCTTCATTCGTTGGAACTTGTGGAAGGCGCGGAACAGATTGGTTTTTGACAACACCGTCACATCTCCCACGGATATCCTCAACCGTAGCCTCATGGAGTCGTGCGAGGTGCGCTGCCTTTTAGCAAAAAGAGCCGGTCTTCAGACAGCGAGTCACACTTGGGTCGTATGGTCCCCTCCGGCTGCGGGCTTCATCAAGCTTAATTCAGATGGTGCTTTGAAATACCGCTCTCATCTTGCGAGTGCGGGTGGTCTTTTACGTGACGAAAACGGCAACTGGATGGTGGGATACACTTGCAACATTGGGATCGCTAACAACTTCCTAGCCGAGTTATGGGGTCTTCGGGAAGGTCTTCTTCTTGCAAAAAACCGAGGCTTCTCTAAACTCATCGCTGAAACGGATTCTGAGGCCTTAGTTCAAGTGTTGCGCAAAGACGGTATGGTCACACCTGATGCCAGTATTCTTGTTAGGGACTGCAAACTGCTTCTGGAACACTTCCAAGAGTCTAGGGTCATCCACATCTTTCGCGAAGGCAACCAATGCGCGGACCTCTTGGCCAACCTCGGTCAAACCTCGCCTTGGGGAACTTCTATTCTGGAACATCCGCCGGAGGCCCTTTTGAGCTTGCTCCAGCGGGACGCTACGGGCTTTGCCACTAGTAGACGACGTTAACTTCCGGGACTCTGGGTCCCTTCTCCTCACCAAAAAAAAAAAGATAGATGCTTAAATTACATAAAATTAGATTAGGTAATTACTTAATTAAATTATTATTAAACAATTATTTATGGTACGTAAAACTTATTTCCTATTATATATATATAATCATACTATATACAGACCAGGGCAAATTATTGCATGTACCATGGTCCACACAGCTGTGTGGATCAAAAATAAAAAGTACATTATTTTTGTATTGAATATACATTATTTTTGTATTGTATGTACATTATTTGATAGTATATTACATTATTTTTGTATTGTAGGTACATTATTTTATAATATATATTTGATAGTATATATCAAATAATGTACCTTTAGTACAAAAATAATGTACCCTAAAGTAATGTACCTACAGTACAAAAATAATGTACCTTCAGTACAAAAATAATGTACTTTTTTTTTGTCCACACAGCTGACCATGGTCCATGCAATAATGATTGACATACCAGATAGCCAAACTGTTTTTTTAAGGATGATGAAGATGTTGAGACGGTATTGAACAAACAAACTTTGGGCTAAAGCAAGTTCACACAATGGTTTGAGGCAAACAAAAATTTCCCAGAAGTTAAATTGCTAACCTATATTGAGATGCCCAATAAATTTTTCTAGAAGAAAAATATTCGTCAATGTCAATATAACCCCTCACTAATTCCAATAAGCTGCGATCATGCGTGCCGGTCACGAACCGTAAAATTTTTAGGAACTTGTGTTCGGACCCGTTTGTCCTAGGAAATGGATTATTAGGCACTATATTATTATTATTGAGTTTCCTATTCAATTAAGTTGGTCCATAGCAGCGAAAATTTATTTTGATCGTACATCGCTAAATTTCGCGGTGTACCGAACCTAGCCCAATTTTGAGTTTCAGTCTGAGATAAATTTTTGGTTTCAAAATTCTTCCTATTTAAATTATTTTCCACCAAAACTTTATCTGTTTGGACCCCTACTGATAAGTTGGAAGATATTTTATTATTTTATTATTTTTTCTTAATCTTATCCCATAAGCCAAATGGGTGGAAGATATTTTATTATTTTATTATTTTTCCCTTAATCTTATCTTATAAGGGATATATATATGTTGAGATAAGAATGAAGAAATTTCATGTCTTCATTTCCCATTCCCATTTCGTGAGAAAAGAGAGAGAGAGAGAGAGAGAGAGAG
>NXFB01000333.1:29208-45055 GCA_002525835.2 Ipomoea batatas | reverse complement strand
TTTGAGTTTTCATCAATCAGCATTTTCATATTAATTGTTATTTCTATTTCTTCTTTGATTGATTTGAATAGACGCTTACCATTTACTTTTTACACCTCTTTAGTTTTTTTAGTCCACTAGAAATTAATCTGTACAATAAATCAATACAACACTAACACTAGTTGGCAGACCCTGGCGGAGCACACTCCAGATGTCGAAAAAACGATTGGGCCACGTTCATAGCGACATCCAAGTTCGTTGGGCACTGGTTATCATTCTATTAAAGTGGTTTTTTTTTTCTCTCAATTTTGATCATGATTGAAGACTACAGTGGATCAAAAGATTCTTTGCTGCAATTAATCATTATTCATATTTACATTTTATGAACATTGCTACTATCATTTGATTGTTTTGAGTATTTTGTTGAAAAGAATAAACTTATGTTATTCTTCTTCTGAATGTTATTAAATGTTCTTTAAATTTTTTTTATTTATATAAATATTGAATTTTGTTTCATAATTTACACATCAATTTTTTTAATTTTTTTTTTGCAATAATGTAATTGCTATATAATAATATTATTTAAAAATCTTATGTAATAATAATAATAATCATAACAATAATGATTGAGTCTTGTATTAGCAATTCTAAAGCCACTGGAATTACATGCAGCAACTATATGTAAATAATAGAATTATACTAGCTATAGAACTGGCTAACTAATAGGAGTCCTAACACTCCCCCTCAAGCGCAGGTAGGCGCAGCAACCTGCAGCTTGTCACGAAGAAAATTAAACCGAGGAGCAGCCAGAGGTTTAGTAAAGACGTCTGCCAATTGATCTTTAGTAGAAATGAAGTTAACCTGAAGCTCACCAGCAGCCACCTTGTCACGAACAAAGTGATAATCAATCTCAATGTGCTTCGTGCGAGCGTGAAACACAGGATTAGCAGCCATATATGTGGCTCCAAGATTATAACACCAAAGCTTCGGTGGAGAGTCCGGAGGCAGGCCTAACTCATGAAGCAGAGAAACAACCCAAGTGACTTCAGCACACACATCTGCGAGCGCTTTATACTCAGCTTCTATAGAGGAACGAGCAACAGTCCTTTGCTTCTTGCACACCCACGAGACAAGATTAGAGCCCAAGAAGACCGCAAAACCACTCGTAGACTTCCTATCATCAGGACAGCCAGCCCAGTCAGAATCCGAATAAGCATGAATGACTGAGTGAGATGACTTGCGCAACAGCAGACCCATATTAGCCGTCCCTTTGACATAACGAAGCACTCGCTTAAGTTGCACCCAATGATCCTCTGTTGGCGCATGCATATGCTGGCATAACAGATTCACCGCAAAAGACAGATCAGGGCGAGTCACGGTAAGATACTGCAAGGCACCAGCAAGGCTCCGGTAGCGAGTGGGATCAGAATATAGCGCAGAAGCAACAGACGAGGAACGTGACACAGGAATCCGGGTAGCCAAAGGCTTACAGTCAGACATACCAGCCCGCTTCAGAATGTCAGACATATAGCGTTTCTGAGAAAGCAACAAACCACCAGCAGTAGGCACGGTTTCAATACCCAGAAAGAAAGACGGACTACCCAGATCGCGAATCTTGAAAGCTACAGATAACTTGGAAATAAGTGCCGACACCAAACCTGAATCACTCCCCATCACCAAAATATCGTCTACATAGACCAGTAAGTACACACGCAGCTCCCCCTGAGTGTAGATAAACAAAGACACATCCGTCTTGGAAGCCTGGAAACCCACAGACAAAAGAAACGTGTGGAGGCGCGTGAACCATGCTCGTGGAGCCTGCTTGAGGCCATACAGGGACCGCTGCAACAAACAAACATGGTTAGGAAATTCCGAATCTGTATAGCCAGGCGGCTGACTCATATAAACAGTCTCTGCTAATGACCCATTCAAAAAAGCGTTGTGCACGTCAAGCTGTCGCACAACCCAACCAGAAGACAGAGCCAAGAGAGCAGCAAGCGAACTGTTGTGGGTTTAACCACAGGACTAAAAGTGTCGAAAAAGTCCTGTCCAGCCACCTGATTGAAACCCTTAGCAACAAGCCGGGCTTTATGCCTCTCAATCGAACCATCTGCTTTCCGTTTGGTGCGAAACACCCATTTGCAACCGACAATATTCATACCATCACGAACAGGCACAAGCTTCCAAGGTGGTTCTGCAATAAGGCATTAAACTCAGCATCCATAGCCTCCCTCCATTCAGGAAACCGAACCGCCTAACAGAAGAAACTGGAGCAGGGCCCCAAATATCGGTATAAACCAAATCTAAAACATTCGAACTAGAAGACTGAATACTAGCAAGAGGGAAATGTGCAGATTTCCCCATTTGACACGCAGTACAAATAGAATCTAACCGACTAGAAGAGCTAACTAAACAAGACTTCAAAATATGACTCTGGACACGATGATGAGGATGCCCAAGACGCCCATGCCACACAGAAGACGACGCACGAGCAGAAAATAAAGCAGACGGAGAAGACACCGGTAAAGAGTAAAGACCACCTGAACTTCTACCCCGGAGGAGCACCGCTTTGGTGCGGATATCCTTCACAACAAAATACGAAGGGTGAAATTCAAAGAAAACATTATTCTCAGAAGCAAACTTTTGGACAGACAATAACGACGCAGACAACCCAGGGACATGCAAAATACGAGACATATGAAAAGAACAAGATGGGGTTAAAAACGATGTATAGCCAACACTAGTGATAGGCAAGGTCTTACCGTTACCGACTCGAAGAGCGTCCGCGCCTGTGTAATCCTCGGCCGCAGAGAAAACTCGATCATCCGGAGTGGCATGATCCGTGGCTCCAGTGTCGGGGAACCAATGTTGAGTCGCTAAAGACGCTCCCGGGCCAGACGAGTCCTGAAACACCATGTTAGCCTGTGACCCATCAGAGTAGCGACGATAACACGTCACTGCAGTATGCCCGGGTAAGTCACATATCTGACAACGCGAACCAGACTGCTGGCCACGTCCCCGCATATGCCCAAACGGCTGGGAGCCAGACCCGCGCCAATTATGCCCAGACTGCGACGAGAAACCAGAACCAGAGCGACCACCACCACGCCACTGCTGTGAACCTCGGCGACCACCGCGCCCTGAACCGCGACGCGCAACATGAGCAGCCGTCGGCAGAACACCAGCAGGAGGGAATTCGGCAGCATGAGCGAATTCTTGAGCTCCCAACTGGTCTGCCATCTCTTCCAACATGAGAGGCACAGGCCGCGACGACAAAGAAGCAGCGAACGAGCGAAAATCCTGCCGCAGTCCACGGAACACATAGATATTCATCTCATCGTCGGAGACGGGGCGCCCTGCAAGAACCAAATCCTCAAGAATCACCTTCACTCGACTGAGATAATCAGCGATCGAAGCCTCCCCTTGCTGTAAAGTCTGCAACTGACTCAAGAGATGAACAGCACGAGCCCGTGAAGTAGAAGCCAGTGCAAGTTCAATGGCGTTCCACGCCGCCATGGACGTTTGCTTGCCAAGAATCAACGGAATTACCTCTTCAGTGAGGGACGCAATGATCATCGACAATATGGCCTGATCCTGTTGAAACCACAATGTGTAAGCTGGATTTGCAGAAGGAAGAGTACCGGCAGGCGCACCGGCGGGAAGAGGCAGCAGCGGAGACGGAGCGAGAACGGAGTCGTCGACATAACCCATCAAATTCTGGCCGTGAAGAAAGGGTATTAACTGGGCTCTCCAGAAAAGAAAATTGCGGGTAGTAAGTTTAATACTAACGTAATGATGTGCCGACGATAGAGAGTTCGGCAACGGCGGAGCAGTAACGTTGGAAACTGTCTGCTCAGAAGAGGCGGCCGCGGAGTCCGCGTCGGCCATCGGAAAACCTGGCATATGATACCAGATTGAGTCTTGTATTAGCAGTTCTAAAGCCACTGGAATTACATGCAGCAACTATATGTAAATAATAGAATTATACTAGCTATAGAATTGGCTAACTAATAGGAGTCCTAACAATAATAATAATAATAATAATATATTTTGTATAAGTGTATTTATGTCTTTAAACATATATTCCATTTCTATTCTAAACCAACTAAACACCAAAATAACATTTCTAAAGTCTATTCTTTCAGTGAACCAAATAATGGAATACAAATCCTATTCTGATCTATTCCATGTCTATTCCATTCTCTTTGGAATAGCATTTTAAATTGATACACCATTACCTAGTGGACGAAATTTTCCGTTTTATTTTTCCTAATTATTCAAAAGATTATCTTAATAAGTTGCTATATATAAGTATAATAAAAATATGAAGGAAATTAAAATTTGTCAACGTGTTAGTGGATAATATATTGAAGGGAGTCATAGTCATGGAAAGAGTGGATTTTTGTAGTGTTAATGACAGATCATATCATAGCTTATCCACCCACACCCACTCACTGTAATTTAATACGGGACGCCCACCCACCGTCTATAAAGTGCTAAGCTAGCACGTACCTAGCTAGTCAACTACGGTGGCTTATATTAAGGTATGCAGAGTTCGCAATTATTGTATTTAATTTCTATGAGAATTTTGGAATAAGCTTTTTCTAGTCAATGCAGAATTTTGTCATAGTCTTAATGTGACATTTTTGTCATGATTTTGCAACTTTCAGATTCATTGAATGATTGTTGGGGTTGGTTGATTGGACGAGGTGTCCTGAAGACCCTCACTAGGTCGGTCCAATTAAGAGGTAAAGTGATAGTTTTTTTTATATAAGAGGGAGTTTGAACTCCCGATCTTTCTTAAGGGACAAGACTGTACGGCCACTCACATCAACCAAATTGATTTCACACAGGACACAATTTAGAGTAGCTACTGCAAGGTTTTTGTAAACCAAATTAAAGATTCATTGAATGAAATTCATGCTCTGATACGATTGTGATTTTTTTTTTTTTAATGTTAAATCTTGAAAGAGTTAATACTACCAGGATCCTCTTAGTATATTGACATCGCCACGTTCCACGTTTAGTCCATCTTAAACTTTTAATCTGAGTTAATACCTAATATAGTCCTCGACTATAGTGGTTTTACTCAATTTAGTCTTAAATAATTTTTTTGTGCTTAATTTAGTCATCGACTTTGATGGTTTTACCCAATTTAGTCCTTTGTTAAAAATTCTATTAGTGACGGTTAGAAATAGGGTCCTAATGGTAATTTCTCATCCTTCATCCCATTTGCGATGATTCCTTCTTCTTCCCCTTATTAAGATCTACGTAGAAATGCAAAATCTTTGTACACAAATATTTATTACTCTGTATTTATTTATTTAGGGTTGAAGATGATTTGGTAGGAAAATTTGCATTTCTGCATGGATCTTAATAAGGGGAAGAAGAATGAATCATCCCAAATGGGATGAAGGATGCAAAATTACGATTAGGACCCTATTTTTAACAGTCAACTAACAGAATTTTTAACAGAAGACTAAATTGTGTAAAACAATCAAAGTCGATGACTAAATTGAGCACAAAAAGTCATTTAGAACTAAATTGAGTAAAACCACTATAGTCAAGAACTATATTGGGTATTAACTCCTTTTAATTTAACCAGGCGTGATCCTTCAGCTTTCAAATTTAACCACCCATGGTCCTTCAACTTTCAAGTTAACCATCTATGGTCCTTCAACTTTAAAATTTTTAACCATCATTGGTCCTAACTTTGTCCTTATTTACACTAACGGAATGACCACATGTGGTTAAATTTGAGAGTTAGAGGACCACAAGTGATTAAATTAAAAGTTTAAGACTAAACATGGCGATACCACTATATTTAGAGTACCCTAGCTTGTATTAACTCAATCTTGAAAATTCAACTTGCATATATGGAATGTAATTAAATCTAGAAAATTCAGTTTGCATATATGGTAGGTTGGCCAAATTATGCTATGGACTCGGGTCCACCTTGCAAGGTGGACCTGTGTCCATGTTCATAATTTTAAAACTCGGGTCCACCTTGCAAGGTCGACCTGTGTCCATGTTCATAATTTTAAAGCTCTATGTCTCTATGTTCACAATTTTAGAACTCTATATTCACAATTTTAGATCGTAATATACAAAATTACTTACTTAATATTCACAATTTTTGAACTCTATATTCACAATTTTGTTATATAAATTCAAAAATTGTGTTATACTGTTGAATATAGAGTTATGAAATTTTGAACATTGAGTTATGAAATTGTGAATATAGAGTTCTAAAATTGTAAACATGGACCCGAATCCACATTGCAAGGTAGACCCAAGTCCATGGCATAACAACCGGCAAATATACGTTAGAATAGTGTAGCGATCAAACCGGGCCTACAAATTAAGGCAACTAGTAGTAGTCAATTGTTATACCATGGATCAGACTCTACCTTGCTTTATTAATTCTAGTTACAAAAATTATGTGTTTGCAATTACAATGTTATGTACCTTCAGTTAACAGATTATATGTTTGTAAATAAATTGAAGGCACATAATATGTTAACTGCAGATACATACTGTGACGGCATATTATGTGTCTTTAATTTATTTATATGCACATAATTTATTATCTGCAAGCACATAATATGTTAATTGCAGATGTATAATCTAAATGTCATTTTGGACCAGAGTTCACAATGTAAAGTGAACCTTGAGACAATGCATAATTTTTCAGTAGTAGCGGCTGGCATAGTTAGAAATGTTTAGAACTAGACTTCATTTACGGGTTGTATTCAATCAAGACTTTTATAAACTTTCAAAGATATTTAAAGTGATAGATTTTAAATTACTTTAATAGAATCTTCTAAAATTTCATAGAATCTTTAAGACTTTAATAAACTTTGTACAGGCCTATAAAAGCTTGTGTGACACACATTTATAAATTTTCAAAAACTTTTTCATATTAAAAATTCTACAAAAGTTATTAAAACTCTAAATTGAATATACCCTCACAAACAGTTGATAACTTCTAATAATACATTATTTAGAATAAAACTCATCCTTTCTAATGTGTTAGAGAAATTATCTACTGTTGATCCACCAAACTGAGGATATCGGCAACAATTGGATCAACAGTAGATAATTTCTCTAACACATTAGATCGATTTGTTTCCTCCTCCCTACATATTCAGTCCTATTTCTTGTCTTTTGTTTTTCTTATTACATTGTTTAAATTGCTCTTACGTTTATCTCTTGAAATACTAATGAAGTATATTACGAGAATGGTGGATCTTGGGAATCTATATGTTCGTCATTTTGTGTAAATCCGTCATTAACGAAATCAATAGTAATTGATCAATTCTATATTGATTATCTTCTTTAGCACAATAAGTTCTTTGCATCAGTTTCATCACTCAATCCAATAAAAGTTTCTTCCTATGGTAGTAGTACTTCCAAATATAAATGCTAAATCTTCATAGTCAGCAGTAATTGTAAAAAAATTCTGCTACAAACATCAGTGAAAAAGATAATAAGCTCTATTGTGAACATCAACAAAATCTAGTCGTTGTTCGCAACAATAACAAATTCTTCATATATATATATATATATACATATACATATACATATATATATATATATATACATATATATATACATATATATTGATGGATGATATACTAGGTTGTCTAAATACACTGCCCCAAAAAAAATAATTAGATCAAGCAAGTCCAAGAAGGAGGCCCAGCATGAGGTAGTATAGGGTTCTTATTATTCGTAATGTATCAACGATTGGGCATATCTTATATTGGGTCTTAGGACTCTCCAATATGAGGCAGTCTAAGATTCTTATATGTATATATAGAGCCCCCCATTTAGAGCAATACAATACTTATACTGTCTCAGTATACCCAAAAGTCATAAAACCAACATTAGCATCGTCTGTAGGGATCAAAACGAAAAGTTACATTCGTTCCTCAAACCTAAAATACAAATCTCGAAACCCTAATGCATGGTGACCACACGACGAAATACCAGACCGATATGCCGGTCCAGGATCTACGAGAAACCCTTAGTCGACTTGCCCCTCGCGTGCTATCTAGCCGGTTTGCGCCACCTACTAGGGAAAAGGAAGAGGTCCATTCAAGCATACGCCCTCCATTTACTAGCGTCCCGCTAACCCAACCGGTTCGGCTCCCTCCCATTGTAGTGGAGGTTACTAAACGCCTCCTCAAAGTTCTGCAACATAATTGCATACCGAGAAGTGAGTCCCCGCCGGACCCTTCCCAATGGAACCACCCTTGCAGGATAGGCAAAAAAAAAAAAAAAAAAATCACTTGAGAGAACACAGGGATTAGGTCCACCTAGGGAGCATCGCCGCGTGGTCTTAGTCCTTCATCGTTCAAGACCTTGAAACCACCCATCACCACGGAGTCCGACCAAGATAGCCAGGCAGACCAAAGCCCGAGGCGAAAGGTCAGATCCAATCTCCGACGAAAAGCGAATGCCGCTCAGATAGCCAGCTTTCGAGCACAAGAACCGTGGGTGCAAAAACAAAAACACAAAATAAAAAAACAAAGCAATTAAATAAATCTATAATATTAATAAAAACAAAATCTTCCATTTTAATTTCTGGCCCAAAACACTCCTATACGATTAAGGTTTGCTTAATATTGTAAAAAATATGGTAATACAATTTCTATTCGTACTAAAATTTTACATTAAAATTAGGGATAATTGTATTTTTCATCCCTAAGTTACAGGGTAATTGTAGAATTCGTCCCCAAGTGTTGGACATACTCATTTTTGGTCCCCTAAGTTATCATTGGTGTTACATTTTTCGTCCTTCTTTTAATAAAACATTAGGGATGAAATTTGCAATTTTAATATAACTTAGATACGAAAAGTGAGCATGAAAGGACAAAAAGTGCAATGTCAATGATAACTTAGGGACGAAAAGTGAGCATAACCAATACTTAGGGACGAATTCTACAATTACCTTATAACTTAGGGACAAAAAGTGTAACTTTCCCTTAAAATTACATGAGACGTCGACATAATATTGCATGAAATCGATATCTATACTACTAATAAAAACAAAATCCTACTTTTGCTATACAATTCTATAAGGAATAATGGAAAAGAATCGGTATAAAAAAAATACTCTCATGTCCGTAATACAATTATACTTATTATTTTATAAAATTTCCAAATAATAATATTGATTGAAATTACACTATAAATACTTTTCTATCCGTAATACAATTGTACATGAAACATGCATCCTTATTTCTTCAAATTATAATATTGAAATTGCAATAATTTAGAAAAAAGTTACAGTATAAATGCTTTCTTATCTGTAATACAATTCCACTTATTATTTTACAGAATCTTCAAATAATAATATTAATCGAAATTACATTATAAATACTTTCCTAACCTTAATACAATTCATCCTTATTTATGCAAATTTCACCATTATCATGTATTACCTATTTTATCTCTTCTATTCTCTTATTTTTTTTTCACTACTCTTGGTTATGATTTTTATCTTATGTAATCTCTCTTTTATAGAAAATTAGTATTTTCACCCGTACGTTGCACGGAATGAATTTGTTATAATATTTTAAGAATATTTGGATCGATATACAATTATATGAATTATAACGAATATTATATAGTGACATTGATGAAATGGATTGGATCGATTATATTTTCTGATGTTATCATTGCTTGACTTCGAGCAAATAATTGTCCAATTACCTGTTCGATACATGGGTAAAATTTTTTATTATATATTTAGATAATAAAATTAAAGATGAAAATATAAACAATTCTAATATTTGAAAGTTTACCTTTATTTGATTATAAGATTAGTGCAAAAGTACCACTTAATTAATTGAATAATATATGACTCGTTTGTTTGCAATTATCTTTAAAAATCGATATGTAATATGATTTATGTAATTATATTATTACTAAAATAAATATGGGAAGAAAAGGATAAAATAATTTAATTGTATTATTATAAAAATAAATCCAACGACCCATGTTTAGCCTAGTTACCATAATAATTATTAGACAATTATTATTAGGCAATTATACTAATATCTATGCATTTATATACTTTTATACCTAAGTATATTCCTTTTCACCATATCGCTTTGACTTTTTTCCTGCACCTCCATATCTAAATGAATTAATTGTAATTATACTAATATTCGTACTTGAGTTATACTAAAATTACAAATTTCGTCCCTAATGTTATATTAATATAAGGACGAAAAGTACAACATCAATGATAACTTAGGGACGAAAAGTTAGTATAACCAACACTTAGGACGAATTCTACAATTATCCTATAATAACTTAGGGACAAAAAATGCAATTTTCCCTAATTTTAATGTAATATTGTAGTACGAATAAAAATTGTATTACCATATTTTACAAAATTACGTTACAGGGATATATATGTGTTGTATTATTACCATCAGTAATTTTAATCTAGAATTGTATTAAGAATATGAAAGTATATAAAAGAATATATTGTATTACCATATTTTAATGTACAATTGTAGTACGAATTTGAATTGTATTACCATATTACCATATTTTACACTATTAAGGAAACCTTAATAGTATAGAAGTGTTTTGGGCGAGAAGTTAGAATAAAAGAATTTGTTTTTATTAATAGTATAGATTATACTCTTTATTCATTCCTATTTAATAAACTTCATTTTTTTTTTGTAATTTTATTTTCCCATATTATTTAACTATTATTTATATATATTTTCTCTAATTCGATTATTCGCTTCCATATTATTCCGATACATTGCTAAGAATATCAATCGTTTTGAGGAGCACGGATTGATGGTCTGAAATTGGAAGCATCGGACCCCACATTCCTCAAATGAAGAAGAAAGCTTTACATAATTTCAATTCTTACCTAACAGAGCAGCAGTCATCCGACTTGAGATTTAACAAAAACCACATGTTTATGATCATAAGAGGTCATTGTCGACCATATCTAAAAGCTCCAAAAAGGTTAGTTTTGCAAATGGCAGCATTTGGGGCTTCGACGTGGACGAAATTTATGACAAGGTTGACAATGTTGTTGGGATAGAACGAACAGACAAGTTGACTAATTGGGGTATTCTTCTCTTCATTGCCTTCTCCCATAGTCAACATTATTGATTTGAAGTATACATTCTTGACAAGCTTTCACATATACACAAAATTATTGTAGTTTAGTATTAATTCTCATAGAATGCTGGCAAAATTCCTATGATGATTTTATAGAGAATGATGACAAAATTGATTCAATCAAGTATATAGGTTTTCTAAATCTAATTTTATAATATTTTAAAATTCAATTGGCCGGTTTCAAAACTCCAAAAATAAAAATCAAAAGTCATTTTCTGACATTTCAGTGTTTAGTAATCAATGGAAAATGATTTAACAAAAACAAAATACTCATTTTAGTGTTAGCTACATTTTTATTATAATTATTTTTAATCATTGTAAATATTATAAATTTTAATTTAATATAAATCGTAATTATTATCATCATTGAAATAACTAATATTTTATAAGAAATAGATTTGAAATGTATTTATGCTCATGTTTTTTAAAATGAAAAAAAAAAACAGAAAAGAAAAAACATTCAAACTAGAATGCATTTAAGCACTTCTTACTCTTTGAGTGAAGGTATTTATAGGATCTTTGAAAAAGGTCCATCGGAGGGAAATCAATTTCAAACGTCTATTATGCAGTGAGTAAAGACCAACGGGTAATTCGGATGATAGGTGAGTTGTCAGATTTTTTAGTCGTTGGTGACTTAATTTGCGCTGAACATATCTTCTTCTTCTTCTTTTTTTTTTCTGCACAAAATGTCTTGGCTTTTAAGGAAAAATTTTCCTTGGGATGTATTCCTAGAACTCTCTTTGCCTTGGACACATTCACCTAAGATTTTAAGGTTTCGAACTATTAGCTTAGAGAATGTCTTGAGCAGCCTTTTTCGAATGGTTAACTAGGTTAATGCATGTTTCGAACCTTAAACCAATACAACCTCTCAGATACTAATGGTTGACCTTATCATTCGGTCCGCTTTACACTTTGAAAGATATGTCCTTCCATCATTCGACCTTTTGCAACCTTTCGATTACGAATGGTTGACTTTACCATTCGTTCTTCTACTCTTCGAATCTTTAGTCTTCAGTCTTCAAGTCTTCTTCTCGAGCTATTCAAAAGGTAACCATTTGAGTTACTATTCGTAAGTTTTGTTGAGACTGACCTAAACATAACCTTTCGAGTTATCATTTGAATTGCTTTTATTATTCGAAATGTGACTTCTCGAGGTACTATTCGAACTTTGAGAAGAATTGGGGACTAAAATTCTTATATTTTGGTATCATCAAAATCTAAATACAACATGTTCCCAACATCATTTTCTTACAACGAAATTTTGTAACGGAAGATGAATATCGGAACAGAAAGGTTAGCAATGGAATCGTGACGACCACTTGTTTCGTTGTTTTTTTACGATGGAATTTTGTGACAGAATACAAAATTTGCAATGAAAAGGTTAGCAACGGAGTCTCGGAAGAAAAAGTACAAGCATGCATGATGCTGCAATGCAAGAGGCGGAAGGGCCAACTGAGCCACCAATTCTAAACATGTCACAACTGTATGTGGATGTTGTTGGTGGGGTAAAAAAATAACTTATTTATGGCTTAGGGACTAAGGCATCCTCATTTATCAACGAGAATAGTTGCAGTTCATCTGCTACTTCACAACTTCATCAAGATGCAATGAAGGAGATGGTGAACCAACTGTTAGAGACCTTGCGAGCTTAGATGGAAGCTAAACTACAAGTTGAAAGAACTCAAATGCAAGCTCAAATTGCAAGTTTGATGGATGAGTTGCATCGCAACGACAAACTATCCACTTCTATGTCACGACATCCAACTATTCAAGCTGAACATTATGTTAATTCGAATGATGAAAACTTAGGAGATGATTAGATTATGTTTATTAATATATTTGGTATTGTTTCTAACGACGTAAAAGTAAACTGGTATACTTTTGTTATTGTTATTGAGTTTGAATGTTTTAATATAATATATTTTATAATTATATTATTCAAGTACTATATAATAGATTTAGTGTGGGTATGTGATATTAATTAGCAGGTAGATTTTTTTAAAATTTTTAAAATTTTTAAAATTTAGTGACAGTCAAATATTGTAGTAAATCCGTAGCTAAGTGTCTAATAAGAATAAAGAGTGGCAACGAAATAGCAACGGAAAATCCGTAGTTAAATTTAGCCACGGATATTTCTGTCACTAAGTTGAAGCTAAATGAAATTCAATTCAAATAAAAAAAAATTAGCTACAATAATATCTATCGTTACATGTAACGACGGACGATAGCGACGGAAATTTCTGACGCTAAATTTAGCGACGTTATTATCCGTCGCTATTCACTTGCAAATTTTGTCCCAAGATCGTCATAGTAGGAAATTAGCGACGGATATTTTGATGGTTTAGTGACAGAGTTCCTGTCGCTAGATTTAGCGACAAAAAATTCCGTCGTTATTCCCTCATAAATTTCATCGTCAAATCCGTCGCCCGAAGAAATTTAGAGAGAGATTGTTTTTGTTTAGCGACAAAAATTTTCATTGCTTGTGGTAGCGACGAAAATAAATTATGTCGCTAAATTCTAGCGACGTGGGTTTTTGTGATAGATGAATTTCATCGCTAATCCGTCACTAAACACTTTAGCGACGGATTTTTCCTATTTAGCGATGAAATTCGTCCGCCGCTATTTCCGTGTTTTTTGGTAGTGCAATAATTATTTCTGTCGTTACATTTCACGATGGAAATATGCGACGGAATATGAGTTTCGCGACGTAATTTTTTTTTACGCGTTGACAATAGAAAGAAACGTTTTATGTTGCCAAAACTGTTACGAACTTACGACGGAATGATTTTCGTCGCCTACTTTATGACGGAAAATTCCATTGCGGTTTGCGTCGCCACCGCTCACGACAGATTATCTACATTGTGAAATGAAATACTACAAGCCTGGTGATTACAAAATGGATTATGTTGCGAAAATGTATTATTTTGTCATGAATCGTGATTTTTCTTGCAGTGCCCATATTTGAGAACGAATGAATGATCTTGTGTATTTGTTTTTTTATTTGGATGACCAAGATTTGATTTCTTAGAATTGGCACAGATTGTCTTTTTTTAAGTGGGGGTAGTAGGTTACGTTCTTTTAGTCTTTTTTTTTTTAACTGTTATAGAATTGGAGCTTTGTTTCCTATTTTATTGGACAATTATGTACAAAATTGGAGCTGCTATTTTATCATCGTCGATCGTGTATTCGTCCTTCGAGAGTGATGAGTTTTTTGCCCATTTTTAGTATAATATTGCATATATTTTGATCAATGTATATATATGTGCACATTCTGGGTAGCACGATTGAACATTTGGTTGTGTTGATCGCGCAACCCAGTGTTGTGGGTTGTGCAATTGGTTGTTGTGGATTGTGTACGCATTCTGGGTAGTAATGGTTGTGCATTCGATTGTGTTGGTTGTGTAACCCAGTATTGTGGGTTGTGCAACATGTTGCTATGGGTTGATTGTGCAACCCAGTGTTGTGCATTGTGCATACCATTGTTGTGGGTTGTGCAACGTATTTAATATATTCTTGTGTTTAGCTATTGAAGCTGTTGTATTTGAGCATGCATTATGAGTGGGTACGGGTGTGCATTTGCATGTTTTGGTTGTGTAACCCGTTGTTGTGAATTGTGCAATTAATGTATTTTCGATATTAGTTATTGGACTCCTCATTTACTGATTTTACCTTAGTTATTAAATTGAGCACGCACCTTTAGTTTTCAAAATTCAGCCATAAATTTATGAGCCACATTTGGCTATTGATCGATATTATCCGACCTATGGTTTTGATTAGTTTTTAATTAGTTCTCACATGGGTTCGTTACTGAAAAAGATCGTGAGTCTTGAATTCACAAACCTAAGGATGTCTACTTAATTTTAATCAAATTAAATTTAAGCAATAAATCAAACATTAAACTACGACATCAAGATTGTTAACGTAGTTCGCAGCAATACTCCTACATCTGCGAAGCCACTCACGAAACCCCATTTCCTATTTTAGACTTCAATTATACTAAAATTTCTTCAAAACTTCAACCGTGGAGTACAGTAATTATTTCTTCAAAACTTCAACCGTGAATGAAATCGTACAAGCCGATCACCAAGACTTCAAATGCTTCATAATAAATCTGACCAGGATTCGAACACTTCAGCTCTAAAGACGTAGAGAATACGAAATGCTCATAATATGATCCTTCGAAAATATAGATATGATAAAATAAATGTAGCTGGAAGATTTGATCAATTCACACTTATAATTCTTTCGTAATTCGTGAAGTTCAACTGAATATGAACTCCTCCTTTTATACACGAAACTCAATAAACTCCTGGTTGCTATTTTTCATGCGTTAGATTTCCACTGAAAGCTCATCACCATAATTTTAAATCATTTCCATAATTCTAGCACAAACCAACATTAATTCTGACCAGATCCTGAGGCAACTCCAGAAACAAGTCTAGGCAGTATCTAAAAATACTAATTAAACATGTACCAATACTCTAACATGTACTAATTGATCATTTATAACATTTAATCATGAATCAATTGTACATTTACAGTTACCTACATATATGTGGGTGGAACATTATTTGACGTAAGGACACTTATATACAAATCAATTATTTTTCTTTAGGTGATCGTACTCTATTGGTAATTAATAAGTAGACTACTAAGTTTAATCAATTCAATTTAATCGTATAATAATTATTATACGGCTCAAAATTTT
>NXFB01000333.1:0-13719 GCA_002525835.2 Ipomoea batatas | reverse complement strand
AATGTTGCATTAATGAGGCATGGTCATGTTGCACTTGTTGCTTGTCATCCAAGAACAAAATCAAACAAGATCACACTCATCTCTCTCCTACTCTCCACTCTCATTTTCGTAATTTCACACTAGGAAGAAGAGGAAAAATTTGCTTAAGTCTTCCTTTGTGATCCAAGAACTCTTTAGGCATTTCTTCAACTCCAAGAGCTCTTCTATAGGTAAGAACTTCGGTTTGTTCGGTTCAATCCCTTCTAAGACTTAAGCTTGAACTAAAGATTTATGGAAACATTATATTATGGTGTTTTATTAGGATCTTTGGTGAAGGAACCCAAGGAAGGCACCATCAACTAAGTACGGTTTAAAGGTTTCTACAAAGGTAAGGGATTCCCTTAAGTTGGAATTAGTCACTTGAATTTGGATAATTGATTTTGGTTGAAATATGGTGTTTTTGGAGCTTTGGGAATATTTTTGTATACATGTTCATAGCTTGGATATGCTTGTATATGTTGTATTTATGTCCATATAGGCTTATACTTGTAAAAATAGTGAAAGGAAATCAGGGTAGAATTCTGGCAGTAACTTCCGAGATTTATTGGGAAAAATCGGTAAGGTATTTTGATCCTATTTTTTTTAGACATGTAGTTCTATAAGTGTAGAACCCGCATATAAAATTTCATAAGGATCGGAGTAGTATAAGTATGGTTTTCGAATTTTTCTCCAAAACTGGTCCAGAGAGAAGAAAATTCCGGACAGCACACTGCCAAGGGCAAAGATGGAATTTTCTGTGTTAATTCGTGAACCTAGGTGACCAAAACTTTTTATGAACATCAAGTACTATGAGTTAGGGTTCTACCATAAAAATTTCAAGTGAAAAAGAGTTCGGGAACTATTTTTACCGGCTCAATCTTTTGGACTGCGCCATGCTGAAATTTTCTGAATTATGCTTAGTATGATTATGGATGTGTTAATGATAATTGTGAGGTAGTTAGTGAGTTAATGGTGATCAGGTGATGCTAAGGACGTGGATTAATGATGGAGATTAAATGATAATCTCATTATTTTTGGGTTATGGTTAGACAATGACCTTACCTATTAGAATTTATATATGTTAGGATGTACGATATCCTCAAGTTATGATCTAATGGTGTTGATCATGGTGGAAGTTGTCAATGGAAATAATGACAAGGACACCCCATTCACGTGGAATACAAATCTCTGACCATTTCACCGTGTGCATCTTTCTTGTGTTGTCTGCATGCCCCCAAAGAAAATTTCTGCAGACTCTGTCCACCTCCTTGCAAGTGCTAATCGGCAACGCCATTGACTACATGGCGTATGTGGGAACGGTTGCGAGGGATGATTGAACAAGGATGCGCCTCCCTGCCATCGAGAGCGAACTAGCTTTCCAAGTAGCAAGTTTCTTCCGCATCTTATCAATGACCGCAGTGAAGGTGTTTTTGGAGACCGGCTCATTAAGCATAGGGATCCCAAGATAAGTGCCAAGATTGGGGGTCACTGGAATTTCCATGGTCCTTCCAATGTTGCTTCTAAGCCCTGCATTGATGTTACGGGAACAAAAAATACTAGATTTAGATAGATTTACCTTTAGTCCAGACGCCTTGCTGAAATTGTTTAAGCACTCCATCATGATCTGCGCTTGATGAACTGTTGCCTCCCCAAAGAGCATGAGATCATCTGCAAAAAAGAGGTGAGAAATCCCCATGCCTCCTGTTGAATTATGATTATGGTTCTCTCTTCTTTTTTGTTTTATTACTTTTTTAAAAAATTCATAAAAAAAGTTTTTTTTTTTTAAAAAAAAATTTTAAAAAAAGAAAAAAGAAAAAGAACGTTTGAGTTGAGACATTACTTGAATTTGGCAGGAGAAAATACTGCAACCCAGTCATCGTTGGAGGGTTGTGAATTCTGAAGATTCACAGCCACCCATTCTGTATCTTCTCCTGAAGATTCAAATGATAGAAGATATTGCGGTATAAAGTATAAACTATCCTGCATTTAGTATTGAAATGACCCATATATATATAATACGTTGTCAATAACCAACATTAAGTACACGATGCAACATTTTAGATGTTAACAGGCCTAATAAATCAATTTGAAAGAATAGGAATAATTAAATTAAAGCCTTATTATCAAACTGAAGACTTAGGAAACTACACCCAACCAGCCAACCTTGACCATTCATTTTTTTGGATAAACACTTCACCATTTATGAAAGAAGTAAAAACCTTGATCACCAATAAAACGCAGCAACTTTTGATTTTGGTGGGGACACCTCCAAATCAACATATATAATTTCAAATTGAATATTCTGATACTATACGAGGACTTGAATATGCAGAAATTTACCTAACAAATTAGGTGAGATATGTTGTCGGAAACGGAGCAGAGCAACAATATAATTCAAAGTCGAGTTAATTACCGATTTGGTCCCTCGACTATTGGGATTTCATTACTTTGGTTCTCGACAATTTTTCTTGCACAATTAAGTCCTCGACTTTGAAAAAATTAACCAATTTGGTCCTTCGTTTATTTTGATGTTAAACAACCGTTAAATCGGGACCAAATCGGTAATTTTGCTATAGTCAAGGGATCATTTCGGTAATTAATTTTGACTGAAATGGTCCCTTGACTATAGTAAAATTACCAATTTGGTCCCCGATTTAACGGATATCAAATGGTAAAATAAACGGAGGACCAAATTGATTAAATTTTTCAAAGTCGAGGACTTAATTGGACAAAAAAAATTGTCGAGGACCAAAGTGGTGAAATCCCAATAGTCGAGGGACCAAATCGGTAATTAACTCATTCAAAGTCTAATAAAGAGTTTACCCTTGAGGCCAAGAAGATCGGGTTTGGCTTGAATGGAGGCTGAGTCTCGGAGAGCCAAAACAGCCTTGTGAATTGCGATCTTCGACAAAGGCTGCTCCCCTAAGATATGCCCATTTTTCCCCACTGAACCGAAACTATGAAACAACAGAAGAAGAAGAACAGTTTCTTCATTTTTTTATTCTCACTCCTCACATACACGCATCAGATGCCTACTAGTCAAATAAGAGAGTAGAAGGGAGATGTGCATCTTTGATTTGATATTTTGGTATTTATAAAGGGACGCAGCCACGCAGGGTGTATTATTGGTTTCTTTTACTTTTGAGCAAATTTTTATTTTTAGTTATTTACTTTTGTGACAAGTTAATACCAAATATAGTTCTCGACTATAGTGGTTTTACTCAATTTAATTCTAAACTTTTTCTACTTTATTTAGTCCTCGACTTTAATGATTTTACACATTTTAATCCTCTGTTAAGAATTCCGTTTGTTGAATGTTAATAACAAGGTTAACATGGTAATCTCATTTCCCTTTTATTTTTTTTATCAAATCAATTATTAATTATCTTTCCTAATTTCTCTCCCTCTTCTCAGTCCTCTGTCGATACAATTCCCCCTCCCCTCTGTCGAGATATTATAGACAATACATTTAGATTGTAATGTTTTTATACATTATATATATTCTACCATCTTAATTGTCTTTACTATTGTTTTTTGTTTTGGTTTATCATTTTAAATATTCTGCATTAAGATCGGTGGTTTTTGCATTTGAATTAGACATGAATTTTTTTTTTTAATCTTTCTATCTAGTTAATTGATCAAGATCTTGCATTTGAATTAGACATGGATTTTTTTTTTTATTTTTTTTTTATCTTTCTATCTAGTTAATTGATCAAGATCTGCCAAATGTTCCTCCATTACCATCTGATGAGAAAGAAGAGAAATTGGATCTTCCTGATGTACCAACCAAAGCATCAACAGAGGACGAACAAGGGGAGAGAAATTAAGAAAGATAATTAATAATTGATATGATAAAAAAATAAAGGGAAAAAAGCACTTTTGGTCCCCCAATTAGTATCACATTTGAAATGTTATCCCTATCTTTCAATTTGAACAAATTTGGTCCCTCAATTATTGAGACGGTTGTCAATTTAGTCCTTCTGTTAGGTTATCCAATTAACACCGTTTATACCATGGGCGAAGTTGGAATTTCACATTGGAAAATGCACTTTTAGTCCCTCACCATCTCAAGATTGATCTTTCGGAGGAATATTAAGCCAAAGGAAAACAAAATCCAATAATGACTAATGAGACTTCCATCTGAATTACTTCAACTACCTGGAACGAGACTTAAACCTGAAACCTTCAGCGAAACCATCCAACCACAAAGGTATAAAACCTTAGATTACAACTAAGCATTGCTAATTGCTAAAATTCACAACAAAACATATTATACGGAGTATATGATTCTCTATGAGTTGACTTGCATGCCTAATATAATACAATGAACATGTAATATGCTATACCTTCAGTTTCAACGAATGGTCATCATCATAATTGATACAACATTTTCATTTACCTGAAAGCCAAGCTCATTCTCAGGACTTGCATTCCCATCCTTCGAGTCGTCTCTACCATTACTGCATCTACTGCCATTGCCATGGCCAAACTTGGTGGCACCTTCAATGTTGGCATACGAGACAATAAGACCAATCTCAATTGCCTCCATGTATAACAACTTCACTAGATTCTTGAAGCGCCTTTAAAATTAAGAGAAGCTTTGAATTTGGAGCTAACCTCCTAATTATCGCTTGTAACTGGGCTCGTTTGACATTGTCACTAGAGGGAAATCCAATCTCGTCCAAATCCTCTGGTCTGTCGTTTTTGCAATGCATTAGCAGCTTTCTAAGGCAAATATCTTCGTCTTCCTGCAGTTGATGATGAAAACGGCGAACAATTGTTTGAGAATCTCAAGGGATATCAATGAGTCGTGAGAAAGAAGATGAGGGAAAAGGTTGCTTCCAATTACTGACAATGGAAAATATAAATACATGCAAAGAAACTAAGGTAGGCTACTGGAAAGGAAACTAAAACAGTATATACAAGGAATACATAGTAATAATAAGAAAAAAAGAATCTGCAAAATATGGTCTGCATTATTTGCTTCCTTATTCATATTTGTTCAGCATTATTTGCTTCCTTATTTATCAGTTGAAGTCGTTTTATTTGCTCCTTCATGATTAAAAGCGGTCCAACAAACCACTCCAATATTATGTCCTTTGGCCAGTTGGTCTTTGTTAACTCCACCTCATCAACTAAAAGTTCAAACGAGCAAGAAATTACAAGTATAATTTTTCTGAAATAGTCTTGGAGTTGCCGTTTGAAAACAAAATGAGTACCCAAAAAAAAAGTACATACAGATCACCAAGCCAGCTGAGTTGGACTTCGCTGATTCAAGCAGGTACTGCAAAATGGACAAGGAGGGAAGTTCCATGACTAACTTCTTGCATTTTCCCCCCGCAATTCAGCTCACGATGTCTTTGGCATTTATTAGACCTTCGTGAAGGAGAATTCTGTCATTCACTTCACAGGATTTGAAAAGCCAGTCCCACACCTGCTTCAATAAAGCTGATCAGTTCTAAGAAGATGAAAAAAACGTTTTCCAATCGTTAAACAACACATGCTAAGACTTGCACTGGTGTGTATTGTTGTATAGCTTGCTTCAGTTTTCTGGACCCTTGCAAAGCCATCTTTAAACTTCGTGATTCTTCCATATTTTTTTTACGTTGACGGTAACGAGGTAGTTGAAGTAATTCAGATGGAAGTCTCATTATTGGACTTTGTTTCCCTTTGACTTAATATTCCTCTGAAAGATCAATCTTGGGATGGTGAGGGACCAAAAGTGCATTTTCTAATGTGAATTTCCAAATTTACCCATGGTATAAACGGTGTTAATTGGATCAACTAACGGAAGGACTAAATTGACAGCCGTCTCAATAATTGAGGGACCAAATTTGTTCAAATTGAAAGACAGGGATAACATTTCAAATGTGATACTAATTGGGGGACCAAAAGTGCTTTTTTCCCAAAAATAAAAGGGAAATGAAATTACCATGTTAACCTTGTTATTAATAGTCAACAAACGGAATTCTTAACAGAGGACTAAAGTGTGTCAAATCATTAAAGTCGAGGACTAAATAGAGTAGAAAAAGTCACTTAGGACTAAATTGAGTAAAACCACTATAGTCGAGGACTATATTGAGTATTAACTCCTTTTGTGACATTGACGTATGTTGTCAAGTTCTTTTTAATTTTATCACATTACATCATTGGTTTTCATTTATTTGAAACAATTTGTCTTTTTATTTTATTTATTATTCAAACTCCTACTATTATATTTGAACTTTTACCGTCTCAATACTCTTGCTGGTCTTAATCATTTGCTTCTTGAAACTCTTGTTGTTTTATTGAGAACTAGTATTTTCGCCCGTGCGTTGCACGGAATTCCACTTCAAAGGTAACTACCTCTAGACCGCGCTATGAAGGCTAGTCACTCACATCAAGACCTGAAAACATTAAGGGTTGGAAAACACAAACAAACAGAATTAGCATGAAATGCTAAGTAAGCTCTACTCCGCCCTGTAAAATAAATACATTTATAGTTTGAAAAAAATAGATATACTTTATAAATAGATATTTATACTTAAGTAGACCATACTATAGAAATCATTTAGCCAAAAGCTTCAAAGAATATTCTCAAAAGGATTTTCCATCAAAGATAATAGTTTTCAAAAGATTTTCTCAACACCAAAGGTAAGTAAGATATACACTTTCTCAAGTACAATATTAAGTACGTTTGGAGCAATATAGTAATTTTTATAAACCATCACTATTCACGCTCAAATATCATTAAGTAAGGAGAATTCATAAAATAGCCTTTCTAAAAATTTCTAAATATCATTTCAAAGCATAACTTTCCAAATATTCATTATAGATAAATAATATAAGTCAAGTATGGAAGAATGTATATAGCCCATTACTTCTTATAAATATTTCCAAAACATAGTATATGTATATGGAGGAATTCAAATCATATAGTTTACTCAACAAGTGTCCATCTCAAGATATAGATATTCTCAACTAATCATTTCCAATATAGATTTTCTCATAAGTCATTCAAAAAAAACATATATGTCAATAATTATAGATACAGAGGAATTCAAATTATATTTTTCAAATATCAATGTATCAAAATAAATAAGTGAAGGTATTCCAATCATGATCAATCTCAATATTACAATAGTGGGGTAGGGACATCATCTCAGTGAAGCCTTAAGTGAACAGCAACTCTCTACTGAACACAACACAACCCCCACTTTACCACAGGTGAAAACAGGACCACTACCTTAAGTGTGCACACCCCCCTAACTGGGATTTCAAGCCCAGTGAGTAGTAAACCAGTCCTAGTAACCCAGGATGATTTCTACCAGGTTACTCCTCAAATACTAACCCAGGATGATTTCTACCAGGTTTCATTCCAACATAGGGCCTTAGCCCACATCACAATTCAGATCACAATCCAACACAGAAAGGGATAAACCTCCAAAATAAGTACATTTATATATAATTCCTCCAAAAATAATAATAGTTATCCAAAATGAATTTTCATAAACATTCTCATTTGCCCGTAGGCTATTGAAATCATTGTTTTCAAAGTAACATACGACTATATAATACTGATCAATATCCACACTCCAAAATAAGGCTTATAACCAAAAATAGCATTTATAATAAAAAAAAAAAATATTTTCAACTCATATAATTTTTCATAAGATTGCCAATATAAATATACACATACTCATAGAATTGTAAATCACATGTCAATACCAAAATGTACACATTTAGCTATTTATCACCTCTTTAAATCCAAACACGTTTTCAAAATAGTTAAGGACAAAAATAGATAAATAGCACATTTGATACGACAAAGTAGTTTTGACGGACATAGAAACTTACCTCAAACTAAGCTCTAAAAGTAAGCATTCGATCTAAGGCTCAACTCTTTTAGACTTGTCACTTCAACGGGGAACCTGAGAACCAATCAAACCTCCATTCACTTACCAATACTACTATTATGAATAATAGTATTAATTCATATCATTATACCATATTTTCGTCTAATGATTAATCCATCATTAATAATAAACTTAATCACCATAAGTAATCCTTAATTACCTTCATCATCACTATTCATAATTAACCCATTATCAACAATTGAACCACCTCAGAAACCATAACCCATAATTAGTCCATCATTAACAATTAATCAACCATCATCTAATAACTTCATCATAATCAATCCATCTCACCACTTCATTTCATCTTTATTATCAACTAATAACACCATCACTAATAATCCATAATTCTATTATTAATCCAATAATCACTCATCATTATCATCATCCATAATCAACCACTAATTACCGTTAACTCATAGTCTCATAATTTCCAATCACCTCATTAATCTTCTCCAACAATTCATCACCATCATTATCTAATAATCAACATAACCATATTCTTAGGCCATAAGTTACTCTAGTTATCGTTGTTAAGAATTTAACCACTATTAACCATATTTGATCCATAATTGTTAACTCATCATTGTCCCAATCCTCATCTCTTATTCCATTAATCTTTATAACTAATCCATAATAAACTTCATCAACCATGACTAATAATCATTATTATCCAATAATTCGTCATCATACTATCACAATCCTCTAATCATCATTAATCACCATTTATTAACAATAATCTTCATTATCCCATCATTACTTATTAAATCACTATTAACCTCATCCTTAGACATTAATCATCATCATTAGCCACTAATCAACATTAACAAACTTTATCACCATTAATCATCATTTAACCATTACTACCCCAACATCAGTTCATAACTACCACTTTTAGCAATTTAAATCTAATTAACCCCTTAATCATGGTAGCATCCTCTCATCATCTTCAAACAATAGCCTCATCATGAAGACTTACTCAACATTATTAGACATAAACATCATTAACCATTAATCCACCTCATTAACTTCAATGAAAATCATTAGTCCTTAATCACCATAATCAAGCCCTAATTACCTCCTAATCCACATTTAATCTATCAATAACACATAATCATCATAAATAACTAATCATCATCACTAATTAACTCCAACACCATCACCATTAATCATAGCATTATCATCATTAATCAATAACCCTACTAATTAACAACTAATTACATCATTAATCTTACCATTAATCCATCTTTTTCCATCTACTTCTTTGTTTCTGCCCAAATTTCTCCGAGCCAACACCACCAACGTCAACCTACCGGCCAACGCCAACCACCACCGTCGTACCTACTGTTATAGCCGCCGTCGAGGAGGACCGCCAGAACTGCTGCCTAACGCGACGCCGTCCACCGCCACTGCTGGAGGTCGCCGATCGTCGCTGGAGCCGTAACCACCACCATCCTTTGCTGCGGCCGATCGAGAGGGAAGGAGAGAGGAGGGAGCTGCTTTCGTCGCCGCTGCCTCGCCGGAGCTTTGCCGCTGGTTCCCCTGCTGGTTCGAACGAGAACGAGAGCGAGAGAGACGGAAGGTCGCCGGTTGCTGCGCTGTTTGTCGCTTCTTGAAAAAGAGAGCGAGAGAGACGGGAGACAAAAATAAAAGAGAATGGTTGATTTGGGTGTTTGGCAATGCATAATAATACATAAAGCAATGAACATATGCATATATACTTACGGGTGTTTGGTTCATGGAATAAGCAGGGAATGGCATAGCATATCCAATAATTGTTAGAATAATTATTATTAATGTATGACTCATTATTATGGCTCATAAATATTTATGAATATTTAATAATAAAATAATAATCATATTGGCCAGTTAAAGATAAATGGCAGTTCCAACTGCTCAATAACTTCTCACGTTGATGGAACTGTGAGATAGTTATAGCCATTCAGAGGCTCTAGTCCTCTCTCCAACCCTTCTGCCAACTAAAAGTTCTCTCTCCATCAGAGTTCTTAGTCTAAGGGAACGCTCAGGGTCTGGAGGGAGAAACCAAGTCTCCCATTGAAGCATCTGCAGTGAAACCATGGAGCCAGGTATATTCATTAAACGCTAATTTAAGTATTTGTGAAAATCGTGTGTTCTAAAGGTCTTATGCTTAAGATTTTATTTACATGTGGTATCTGAACCAGGTTGTAGAGCATATGATTTTTCATATATAAGGATGAAATAGACAGTTTTTTGCATTAATTGGCATTTACGCATGAATAGTGAATGTATCTGCATAAGTTGATGNACAACAATAAAATATATAGGGATGGCAACGGGGCGGAGCGGGCGTGGGGACTATACTCCCCGTTCCCGTCCCCGTCCCCGATACCCCGACCCCGACCCCGTCTCCGTCCCCATCCCCGTCCCCGCGGGAAATTATGCGAGGACGGGGATTCCCCGTCCCCGATCAGTTATTAATCAAAATCTTAAATTAGTGTAATTTTAATTTTAAAAACTAAGATTTTAATTTATATATATATATTACCTAATAAATGTAATTCTATTGTACTGTGCTGCAATAGCATTACTGTACACATTACGTTTATTAGGTTTATTTATTTATTATTTATTTTTATTATTATTAATTATAATAATTATTCGGGAAGGGCGAGGCAGGGAGGGGTATCCCGTTCCTGTTCCCGTCCCCGTTCCCTGAAAACTTTCCCCATCCCCGTTCCTGTTTGGGGCGGGGATCGGAGATCCCCATCGGGGACGAGGCAAATTGTGATCCCTAAAAGTATACAATAACACTCCATATCCAGTTAGATAATTTACAAAAAAAATTATTGCGGAGTATATATTACATTACAGTAATATATAAAAGGCTCAAATATTTGTGTTTACATTTTTTCCCTCAATTTTAACACCTACTTAATATATATTTAACAGAAGGACAAAAATTGGTACAATCCAATAGTTAAGGGACCAACTTCAGTCAAATTAAAAGTCGAGTACAAAAATTGCTAAAAGTCAATAGTCGAAGGATCATTTATGGAATTAACTATTTTTTTAATTAGCTTTATGGTCCGTAATGAGAAAAAAAAAAGAGTCTAGAGAAGAGCGCAAATTATACTGTGGACCATGGTCATGGCTGATACTGTAGTTATGTTGAACTGATACTGCAGTTGTGTTGAAGAGATACTGCAGTTGTGTTGAAAGGGAACTGCAGTTGCGCGGAATAGAGGTCATTCATCCGTTCAACACAACTGTAGTTCTAGACGGATGAAACGGCCTCTGTTCAACACAACATGGTCATGGCTGATACTACAGTTGTGTTGAACTAATAATCTAATATTGTAGTTGTGTTGATCACTGATACTGCAGTTGTGTTGAATGGGAACTGCAGTTGCACGTAACAGAGAACATTTCATCCATTTGGAACTGCAGTTGTGTTGAACTGATACTGCAGTTGTGTTGAACTGATGAACGGCCTCTGTTCCACGCAACTGCAGTTCCCTTTCAACACAACTGTAGTATCAGTTCAACCCAATTGTAGTATCAATTCAACACAACTGCAATATCAACCATGACTATGGTCAATAATGCATTGTAGACCATGGTCCAAGTATAATTTGCGAGACTTGGTAAATTATAAATCCTAAAACAATATACGTTAGTATAGGTTGAAATGCTAAATAATTAGTCTTTAGAAAAATTAGAGCTTTTGTGAAACACAAAGCAAACTTCAGCGCCAATTTACTAAGTGCGGAATTTCTCCAGTTTTTGAGAAATCTGGAGAATTAGAAAATAAAAAATTTAGAACATGTTTAATAGCATAACTTTCCATTTTGAAAACTGAAAACATTTAGAAAATTGGATAACTTTTAAAAACTGTTTTTTAAATAGAACACAGAACCTCTATCATCTATTTGACTATAAATCACTATAACTACATTCTCATCATTATCTACATGCATATTTATTCATTAGTATGATTACATTTATTATTATCTTATTTTACATATCATCGTTTTCTAGTGGCACTCGATTTACACTCTCAGATAAAAGGGAGTTGGTTCGAGCCTTAGTGGAGGCGACTGTTAAGTTGACTCTTTGTCCTGTTGAGAAAGTAGTTATGAACAGAACTCAAAAATATATAAAAACATAACTTATTTGTTTACGGATAAAGTTAAGCACTATTTACATTATCACTATTAAAACTCGAATTATACACCAAATTTTAGATTTTAATTGAACTCAATAGATTATTGACTCAAATATTTTTAGTTATATTATATTGTAATATAAGTTTGATCTAGATATCAGATATTGAAATTGTACATATATTAAACTTCAAAGTAAAAATTATCTTTATACATTTCATTCAAATAAATATATCCAAAAATATTTTAAACATTAGCTCAAAAATATTAATATTATCTAAACTAAACTTTAGGTAAACTTAATAAGTTATTGGTTCGGTTGGTTTTATGACTTTTGGGCAGTCAACGTCTGTCCAACACAACCGCTAAAATAACGAGTATATGGAAAAATATAAAGAAAATATATGGAGAGAATTTAGAGAGAATAAATATTTTGTATTCTTGATAATTGTTTTGAATAATCAATGTTGGTTTTATGACTTTTGGGCAGTCAATTGCAAGCCAACACAACCGTTAAAATAACAAGCTAAGTATATGAAAAAATATAGAGATCGAAAATATATGGAGAGAATATAGAGAGAATAAATATTTGTATTCTTGAGAATTGCTTGTGAATAATGAAACTTGCTTCCTCTTACCATGTACGATTAGTGGTGGTGTAAAAGTATTACTTTTTTCCCCAAAAGTATTATGTTTGCCCTTATAAGTAAGGAGCACTTATTATGAAAAATGTATTACTTTTTCTCTTATAAGTAACAAAAATTGTATTCTTGATTAGTGTTATATTTGAGCATATAAGCATTACATTTGCACATATAAGTATGACATTTGCATGGTGCTTTGACCCGACCGACCCGTATCACGAATAAGGATCCGTGAGACGGTCTCACAAAAGTGTGACCCTACCAAAATATGTTGGTAAAACCTTTTGACACAACAAAAAAAAAAAATCAATAATTAAGTATGTTGGTAAAATGAAAAAAGGAAGTATAAAAATAAATATAAAATGCATCAAAATATTTTATACAAACTTATTGATATATTGGTATGTCTGTAATTTAAATTTTTTTTTATTAAAACCACAGGCAGAAATTTTAAGCAATACCAACGTCAAAATTAACAAAGACTTTGTTTAAATCGTATTGTGTTTTGATAGTATTGCGTTTTGATAATATATATTGTTGTATGAAAGTGTGATGATATAAAGTACTATGTTTGGATGATAATATTGTGTTAAAGTGTGATGATTTAAAGTATTGTGTTAGTATAAATGTTGATAATAGTTTAATTTTGTAATAACATAAAAGTTTGGTGGTAGATTGATAGTATTACGTAGTGTTGATGATAATGTTGTGTTAGATATAGTGTGTTGATATATGTATTGTATAGAACTGTTGATATAAATTTTAAGTTGTACAAGGTACGAGAAGTCAAGAATTAAAATAAAAATTGGGGGTTTTAATTAAAATAATTTTTTTTAAATACCGTTCCTAGCTAGGAACGGCAACAGATGATCTATAATAATAATAATAATAATAATAATAATAATAATAATAATAATAATAATAATAATAATAATAATAATAATAATAATAATAATAATAATAATAATAATAATATGCTACGGTTCCTAGCTAATATATATATATATATATATATAT